>JANAVB010036615.1:14308164-14541639 GCA_029216955.1 Iris pallida
CGCTGGAGCTCGGACTCGTTGCGGTCGATCTGGGAGAAGAGGAGGTGGGAGATGTGGACGTGGGCCAGGAAGAGGAAGGAGAGGGGGAGGACGAGGGAGAGGAGGATCTGGGAGAAGAGCCGCCGGGACGACAGGAGGACGGCGGCGGAGGTCCGGTAGATGCCGACCAGGGAAAGGAATTGGAGCTCTTCCGGTTCTCTATCCATTTTCTTTTTCCCCTTCTTTCTTGATTTGGGCGTTCGTTCGGTGCTGAGGAGGAGGCTTATAGGGATTTTTTTTTTCTCTCTTTTTTGATGGGGATGGTGGACTTTTCTGGGGGTCATGTTTGCCCTTCCTCTTTGCTTCAATTACAATTTTACCATTTCTTTCCTCATGTATTTATACTGTAATTTCGTTTGAATTTTTGCTGCCAGATATTTTCAAATAATTTGATTGCAAGATAAAATTATGTAAAAATAAATTAGTTTTAGACAATTATTCCACTAGCAAAAAAGTATTTCACAAAACTTCAAATAAGTGTAAAGTGGATGATTTTTTTTTTCGTTAGTATGTGTCATGCAACATTTTTTTACGGATTCAAATAATATAATTTCAATATCTATTCTACTATATAATAGAAAAACTTAGATTATAAAATTTTTAAATTTCGAAAATATCCTTACATACTTATACTAATTTAAAATAGTTTATTAATTTCAATAAGGACAACTTAGTAATTTGGAAGACTACCCTTTGGTCTTCCTAAAGAGTCTTCCTAAACTAATTAAGAAATGTTAAAATACGTGCAAGGCACGTGCACATATGCTAGTTTTTATAATTATTTTATAATGCTAATTCTAAAGAGAGGGTTGTATATCCTTGTTTACTTTCCATTTGTATAGATCCAAGTATACATGTACCTACGTTGCACATACTTTATGTTCGACTCATTTAGGTAACTGAGCTCCTTTTTAATTTTAAGTTCAGCTCTTTAATGAAGTGTAATGATTGTACCATCACTTACAACAATATTTATTATGCCATCTTTTTCTCGATCTTTAGTTATTTGATATCATAAAAATTCCAACTAAACAACAAATTTATATTTTCAACAATAAAAATTGCAACATCATTTACAATGGTTGGCACCGATATGAAACTGATTAAAGAGTACACTTGGTATCTTTCTAGGATAGATCACCTATCTCTCTACGTATATGTCACCGTTGGTTATAGCACGATCAATAAGGATTCTCTTTAGGCCTTGTTTGGTTCGCATAAAGGAATGGAAAGGAAATCAGTTCCTTGGCATTTCTTTTTCTTTGAAAAATTACAATTTCTATTGAATTTTTTTTCTTCTGATGTTTGAAAATGCCAAGAGATTTGGAAAGAAAAGTGAATACTTCAATGGTGGAAAGTGACTGATGGATGGAATGATTTTTTTCTACTTTCTCTTCCATTGAAAATCACTTTCATTTTCTCCTCATTTTTTTTGGCATATAAACATATGATCCCAATCTCATCATTCTGCAAACCACAGAGGCATATGTCACGACCCGCACCCTAGAGTAAGGGAACGAGACGTGGGTACGTCCAGCCTACGCCGCAGTGTCGGCGGTAGAACGCTGTCCTAGGTCAATCATCTAACAATATAAAGGTACCTGTACAGTATATACACTCCGAATGGAGGTGGCATAGCAATATACAGTCTCCATCACATCTAAGGCAAAAAGATAAGATAGAAAGATAGATAGATACTGCTGAAACGAAAGGAATCCACATAAGTACAAACAGAGAGTCTAAGTGTCTAAGATATCACAAATCCATAATCCCAAGTATCAAATATACAGTCATCCAGATTGTAATATAAAAGAAGACATCCTAGTCTAGAGGAGTGTCGTCCACAGCTATAGGGTCCGGCTGCTGGTCCAAGTCACAACTGTCATCAAGGGTAGCCCCATAATAGGTAGGGCAGCACGCCTCATTCTCATCCTCTGTAATATTTCAACAGGTCCTGTCACGCCCCAGAACTAGAATACTAGAGAGCGGGGGAATGACTCAGCCAGCTACGTATTACGGGTAGATGAATACCGTATAATACGATCAATGCTGTCTAAAAGACGAGGGGGTGCATCATACCTGAAAGTCTCACTATGGTCACTTCACATCTATTGTCTCAATCCTTCAAGCAAGAAACAATAATAGAGAACATGTGAGATAAAGTAGTAAGGCATCCCAAACGCTCAATCAAAATGTTCTTGAGATCTGGCTTTACAAAACATAGCCAGAAGATGTAGTAAAATATACACAATTGTTTATCAGCTGCAGCCTGACTTAGTTACAATTATGCAAAAGTAAGTGCAAGACAATCTGACTAACATGTCGGTGCCAAATGGCAAGTATAAAGTAAATAACAAAAACAAATGGGGAAGTAAGGAACCCACTCGAGTCCTCCTGCGATCATTCCTCTAGTATTGACCATTCTGGAGGTGGAAGTAAGCTGGATCCTCGGGAACCGGCTCTAAATCTGGCCATGCAAAACTAGAGAGGTTAGACCTCTAATAGCAAGTACCGCAAGGACGCACGATATGATGAATGAAGCCAGTAATAAGAAAATATGATAATAGATCTCTGCTATCTACTAGGATTCATATAACATCACGATACTTCGAACCAACCTCCCAACCAAACAACGACAGAAGTTGGCCCATCATGTCCTGACATTCCGATCATCTCAGTTAGGTAACAGAGTAGGTACAGTACACAAACAAATCAACTTAAACGGCCATGCAACTACTACGGTTTGCTACGGTGAGTTCCAAGTTATCATGGAATTATGCAATAAAAGATTCCTCAGTTCTTACTATGTGCAAGCAAAGCTAGTTTATCCAGTCAATCAATTGCGCAAATCATGAATTAGACGAGTCCCAGTGGGACGTCCGTCATCAATATACAATATACAATAAATAGTAGAAGCAGATACCGCTCCCTGTCCGTGTGGCAGATTTGCAGTATCTGTGGGAACCAGCCGGCCTGTCGGGTACTTAATAGTCCCCAAGAGAGCTGCCATGTAAAAACTCGAAAATTCATTCTCTCCATGCAATCATTATTTTATTTAACTTAATAGTCTCTACGAAGAGTGAAGTCCCATGTCGTGGATCATGGTCATTCAGAATGAGTACTTTCTGTACATAGTACGGTATGCCCAACTCTACAACAATACCCGTGCGGTTAGGTTGTAGGTCTTATATAGCGTAATGCAACAATCAAAACTAACCACGAAATAATTATGCCTTGATCATAAAGTACACATGCTATTTTTGTAAGATAAATAAATTGAAGCCTGCATGTGTCTGTATGCCAATATTCGGGATTAGCCAGTCGATTTCAATAGTTCATAATTAATATGAACGTGTCTCATTCATTCAATTCAATAAGACGACTAGACAGTCTCTTAGTTCCAACTAGGAACGCATGATCAATAATTAATTTAGATAACAGTTAATGCTAATTAATGCTAAGATAACAATTTTTAATGTTAATTAATACCAATCCATGTCAATCAATGTCAATTAATGTCAATCAATGTCAATTAATATCAATGTTAATTCAGGGACGAGGATCAGCCAAAAGGCATTAGGGACTAAAGTTCATACGGCCAGGTAATTGGGATTCCATGCGGCTCAATGCCTATGCGGCCGAGAAGTTACAAGCCTTATGCGCTCATGTGACTAGGGTGGAAACAAGCCTCATGCGGCTCACTGGCATGCAGTCAAGAGGGTGCAGTATTATGCGACTGAGAAAGAAATAAAGTCTATGCGGCTAAAGAAAAGTAGTACCTATGCGGCGGGGAAATGATTTAGTCTATGCGGCTAAAAATCACTTATGCGGTCGAACTCTCATGCGGCTACGATGGACAGGAGTACATGCGGCTGCGGCCAAATGGAAGCTCATGCGGCTGCGGCCAATGGAAACTCATGCGGCTGCGGCCAAATGGAAGCTCATGCGGCTGCGAAAACTTATGCGGCCAAGATAATGCCATGCGGCCGGAATCTCCATGCGGCTGAAACTCTTCATGCGGCCAGCTACGCTTCATGCGGCCGAACTATTCATGCGGCTCAAGAAGACTTGTCGCATGAAAACTCATGCGGTCAAGCATTGCCCTTCTTCTCCACTCTTCTGAGAAGGAGAACCATAGGAAGCCATTGCTGCCGAGCTCCCTAATTCCTTCATTCCAAGCCCAAAACTGGACTTCCATAGGTCAAAATGGGGTAGAACGAAATTCTCTACAACATGGAACCATCAGAACTTGAAGAATAACAAAGTTACTAGATCAAAACCTAAGAATCCGAAAATACATTAAACTTAGATTTACAAGAAATGAGCCATGGAAATTGAAAATGCTAAGTACTAAAGTATCTAAGAATCTTGAGAGGAAGACAATGGAACAACAAAAATAGAAATCTATCAAGAAGCAAGTTGGTACTTGCCTAGGCGGCTGGTTGGTGGGGAAGAGTTTATGAGGAAGAAGAAGAGTAATGGTGAAGTAATGAAGAGAGAGAAAGGGAATGAGGCTTTAAATGAAGGAGTGGTGGTAGGTGGGGGTTTGTATCGGTTCATGATGAACCAACATAATTGAACCAATCCAAGCCGAACCCAAAGCAAAGCTAAAGCAGAGTATAAAAGAGGAAAGTAAAATACAGAAAATAAAAATTGCAGAAATTAATTAACATAAAATTAAAGGGATTTAAATACTGAACAATACATGATAAATATTAAATAAATATATTAAAGCAGTACATGCATTTAAAATATGTATTCTGGGAACGGAAAGTGACATCTCTACCCTCCTTAGAAAAATTCCGTCCTCAAAATTTTAAATCCAAGCAGGATAGAAATATCAGAGTTAAACTAATCTAAGCATAAGTAATTGAGTAAGCAATCATTTCACAATGTCAAGTAGCAAGTAACATGTCTATGTTTAATTATCGACGACACCAAGCAATTTTACTCATAAGGTGACATGCATGAGGAGTTAAGACAATCAAGGTATACAGAAAGAGATATACCTTGTGAGTCAAACATGTGCGGATACCGTGATCGGATATCATCCTTACGTTCCCACGTTGACTCCCCTGAAGAGTGATGACCCCAAGCAACCCGGACAAGGCTAATTGTTCGATTCTTGAGTATCTTCTCTCTTCGGTCCAAAATGGACACAGGCTGTTCCTCGTAAGACAGGTTGGTACCAACAACCAGCTCAGAATGATCAAGGATATGGCTTGGGTCCGATACATACCTACGCAACTGAGATACATTAAACACGTCATGCACCTCTCGTAATGAAGGTGGAAGAGATAAACGATAAGCAACATCGCCTATCCTATCGAGGATAGCAAATGGGCCCACGTATCGCGGACTCAATTTTCTGCGAACGCCAAATCTATTGACCCCACGGGTAGGTGAGATCCGCAAGAACACGTGGTCCCCAACAGAAAACTCTAGCGGCCTACGATGCTGGTCCGCCCAATGACGATGCCTATCCTGCACAACTAGAAGTCGCTCTCTAATTCCCTTAATCACTTCAACGGTCTGGACAATTATTTTTGGGCCTAGCATCTTTCTCTCCCCGATATCATTCCATGCTAGTGGCGACCTACACTTCTTACCATATAGTACTTCAAATGGCGCCATCTGGATACTTGCTTGATAACTGTTGTTATATGAAAACTCGACTAAGTGCAGGTAGCTCTCCCAAGATCCTCCAAAATCTAGGGTGCAAGCTCGCAACATGTCTTCTAAGGTCTGAATTGTTCTTTCTGATTGCCCGTCTGTTTGTGGATGGTAAGTCGTACTAAATCTTAACTTAGTGCCCAGACTATGATGTAGACTCTTCCAAAAATGTGATATAAAATGGGTGTCTCTATCGGACACAATACTGACAGGGACTCCATGCTGACTGACTATCTGTTGCATATACAACTCTGCTAACTTTTCTGTAGATTGCTCTACTCTGAAAGAAAGAAAGTGTGCCACCTTCGTAAGATGATCTACTATCACCCAAATGGTATCTTTACCACTTGGTGACCTCGGTAAACTGGTCACAAAGTCTATTGTAATATGTTCCCATTTCCATTCTGGAATAGGAAGCGGTTGTAATAACCCAGCTGGCTTCTGCTTTTCTGCCTTCACTTGCTGACATACCAAGCAACGGGAAACAAATCTAGATATCTCCCTCTTCATTCCGTTCCACCAGAAGTGCTGCTTGATATCTTGGTACATCTTGGTCCCTCCTGGGTGTATAGAATATTGAGAATTGTGAGCTTCTGCCATAACCTCATGTCTGATATCTCCACTAGGCACACATAGGCGTGATCCAAACCTAAGCATACCATCTTCATGAATTTTTAACTCCTTTCTGAGTCCTGACTTACATTCTGTCCTAAGCTTCTGGATCCTTGGGTTCTGTGCCTGAGCTGCCTTGATCCTGTCTACCAAGTCGGATTAAACTTGTAGACTTGTCAGAATTTTTACATCACTAGAAAGTATAACCTCGATGCCCATCTTCTGAAGATCTTCTAAGATATGCTTCTGTGTTGTCAACATAAATGCGCCGCCTCTCCTGCTGAGAGCGTCTGCTACCACATTAGCCTTGCCTGAATGATACTGAAGCTCCACGTCATAATCCTTGATCAGCTCTAACCATCTTCTCTGCCTCATGTTTAGCTCCTTCTGAGTAAAGATGTACTTCAGACTTTTGTGGTCTGTGTACATGTCCACTCGATCACCATATAAGTAATGCCTCCATAGCTTCAAAGCAAACACTACTGCTACCAACTCCAAGTTATGAGTTGGATAATTCTTTTCGTGGTCTCGAAGTTGTCTAGATGCGTATGCTATCACCTTCCCATGTTGCATGAGGACGCACCCAAGTCCTTTTCCTGACGTATCACAATATACTGTAAAACCTCCGGGTCCAACTGGCAATGTAAGAATAGGCGTTGATATCAACTTCTGCTTCAGATTCTCAAATGATGCCTGACATTCTCGACCAGACGAATGGTACATCCTTCCGTGTCAAGCGGGTCATGGGTGCTGAAAGCCTTACAAAGTCTGATACGAACCTTCTGTAATATTCTGCCAATCCCAAGAAACTCTGTACATCAGCTACGGTCTTGGGTACTGGCCAACTCTCTACTGCTTCTACCTTCTTGGGATCCATTGCTACTCCAGCTCCTGATATGATGTGACCCAAAAATAAAATATGATCCGACCAAAACTCACACTTGCTGAGCTTGGCATACAACTGGTTCTCTCTCAGAACATGTAACACTTTCCTGAGGTGGTTTTCATGCTCCTCTTCACTGGCAGAGTATATGAGAATGTCGTCAAGAAACACAACGACAAACTAATCTAAGTATGGCATAAAGATGCGGTTCATCAAATCCATAAATATTGCTAGAGTATTGGTCAAACCAAACGGCATTACTAAGAATTCATAATACCCATACTTTGACCTGAATGCTGTCTTGGGAATATCCTCCTTCCGAACCCTCACTTGATGATACCCTGAACGAAGATCTATTGTGAAGAAAATTCTAGCTCTACTCAACTGATTAAACAAGTCATCGATCCTGGGTAGTGGATACTTGTTCTTCACTGTTGCCGTGTTAAGCTTCCTTTAATCGATGCACAATCTGGATGACCCATCCTTCTTCCCCACAAGTACCACTGGTGCTGTCCATGGTGATATGCTAGCTTGGATGAACTTCTTCTCCTTCAATTCCTCTATGTGCTGATATACCTTGGCCTGCTCTGAATCCGTTATTCTATAAACTCGATCTGATATCGATTTAGTTCCAGGTGCCAATTCTATACTGAACTCAATATCTCTAACCGGTGGTAGACCTGGAAGTTCTTCGGGAAATACGTCTAGAAACTCTTCAACTATCTTCGGGACTTGAACTTCTTCTATTGATGTTACTACGCCCTGCTCTTGTTGAGTTGCCACTGATCTGACTAAAGTGAACTGCTTCATGCTTGGAATATCAAAAGATACACTCCCTCTACGATAATCTATTGTCGCATGACTGTCTTTCAGCCAGTCCATGCCTAAGATAATGTCGAAATTTTCAACAGAAAATTCTATCAACCGGGCGGGTAAGGAATGTCCGTAAACTACAAACATGCTAGAATAACTCTACTAACTCCTACGAGCCCATTACCAGTGAGTATATTCAACCTCCCTGGCAATACCTCGAATTCCATTCCTAGCCGTGTCGTAAATTGTGCAGATATAAATGAGTGTGATGCTCCCGAATCAAACAATGCTACTGCGGGATGTGAGGCGACGAGAATGTTACCTGCCACAACATCTTCCGATGCTAATGCCTCCTCCAAGGACAGAGTGAATGCCTGCCCTCGACCTCCTTGTTGGTTCCCATGTTGCGGCCTAGCCTGGTGCTGCTGTTGGCCCCTGCCTTGATGATGTTGGGGTGGTCTATGCTGGTGTTGCTGCATCGACGGTCCCTGCTGTCGAAATATCTGAGCTTGCGGTATTAACGGGCGCTGTGCCAACGGTCTTACTGCTACCGTTGGTCCTCGATACTGTCCTGCCCCTGGTGCTGGCAGAGCAGAAAATTGCTATACTGGTCCTCCTGACCTCGAATTCACGGGACAGGTGGTAACCTGATGATCTGGATTTTTACATATCAAACACAGCCCGTTCAATATCCGACACACATCTCTAGTATGCCCTACCTTTCCATAATAAGTACAGCCCGCTGGGGGTTGTTGGTTCTTCCTCTGTTGCTGTTGATGCTGCTTGGGTGGTGCTGGCTCTCGCATTGCCATATCGTGAATGCGAATGCCAAGAGATGGTGCTGTTGTTCGGGATGCTGCTCCCCCTCCTCCTTCGATCTGACTGTGGGATCTCTTCTGACCTCCAGTCCTTGTCGTGATCCTCTGAATGGTTATCTCATGCCTTCGAGTCGCCGTCAATATCTCATCAAAAGTCTGGTAATTGTGCCCCTCTATCAATTACAAGAGCTCAAGATGAAACCCTTGCTGAAATCTCATAGCCCTCTGGCTCTCCGTTGCTACATCTCTGGGGCGAACCTACTCAATCTGTAGAACTCCGCTGCATAAGCATCTACCGTCTTGCCGGCCTGCTTGAGGTTGATAAACTTCTGTTGTAGCTCAAACTGTGCCACAACTCTATAGTACTTCGTCTTGAATCTTACGGTAAAATCGTCCCAAGCAACAGGACGTCTGACGCCCACTTCCTCTGATTCCCACCAATCACGTGCGAGATCCTGAAGTAACAACTTCACTTGGTCCACACGTTCTTCCGTCGGTACCTTAGCCGCTGTCAGAATAGCCTCAATATCCTTAAGCCATGCATCTGTTGAGATGGCATCCTCCGTGCCCTCGAAACGGCGGGGGTTGAACTTGTAAAATCTGGTTGATGCTCCTGAATCTGGCCTTGTCCCTCTTTCCAAAGCCGTCTACAATCCTTGGTTGAGTAGTACGTTCTGCTCTTGTAACTGAGCGTGCATGTGCTGCTGGGCTAACATCTGGTGTTGCTGAGTAGCCATCATCCCTCTCATGATCTCCAGAAGGGTCGGTGTGTCCACTTCTACTGGGGTAGGTGGAACTATGGGCGGTGTAGGAACCTCCAGATACTGCGGTCCGGCTGCTGGTTCCACTATCACTTCTTCTTGAATAGTCTCTTGAGGTAGTACTGGCCCTTATAGCTGACCAACCTGGTCATGTTTTCCATGTTGCCCTTGTTGTTGCTGTCCAGTTCTGACAGATGCAGACGAAGTGCCCCTAAGGAAAGGGACAAGAGAGCAATCAAACGACCGGACATGAAGGATCAATGAAGCTGAAGGATATGGGAATGTCAAGCTAGGGTTGAGAATAACGAATCATGAGATCAAGGAGGAACATGTGTGATTGAGACATCCTATAAATCAAAACACCCTACAAGTCTGAAATCAGACCTGCATGGGCCACCACTAAAACCTTGTCACGTCCCAAAACCAGAATACTGGAAAGCGGGAGAATGACTCAGCCAGCTACGTATTACGGGTAGATGAATACTGTATAATACAATCAATGCTGTCTAAAAGACGAGGGAGTACATCCTACCTGAAAGTCTCACTATGGTCACTTCACATCTATTGTCTCAATCCTTCAAGCAAGAAACAATAATAGAGAACATGTGAGATAAAGCAGTAAGGCATCCCAAATGCTCAATCAAAATGTTTTTGAGATCTGGCTTTACAAAACATAGCCAGAAGATGTAGTAAAGTATACACAATTGTTTATCAGCTGCAGCCTGACTTAGTTACAATTATGCAAAAATAAGTGCAAGACAATCCGACTAACATGTCGGTGCCAAATGGCAAGTATAAAGTAAATAACAAAAACGAGCGGGGAAGTAAGGAACCCACTCGAGTCCTCCTGCGATCATTCCTCTAGTATTGACCATCCTGGAGGTGGAAGTAAGCTGGATCCTCGGGGACCGGCTCTAAATCTGGCCATGCAAAACCAGAGAGGTTAGACCTCTAATAGCAAGTACCGCAAGGGAGCACGATATGAGGAATGAAGCCAGTAATAAAAAATATGATAATAGATCTCTTCTATCTACTAGGATTCACATAACATCACGACACTTCGAACCAACCTCCCAACCAAACAAGGACAGAAGTTGGCCCGTCATGTCCTGACATTCCGATCATCTCAGTTAGGTAACAGAGTAGGTACAGTACACAAACAAATCAACTTAAACGGCCATGCAACTACTACGGCTTACTACGGTGAGTTCCAAGTTATCCTGGAATTATGCAATAAAGGATTCCTCAGTTCTTACTATGTACAAGCAAAGCTAGTTTATTCAGTCAATCGATTGTGCCAATCATGAATTAGACGAGTCCCAGCGGGACGCCCGTCATCAATATATAATATACAATAAATAATATAAGCAGATACCGCTCCCTGCCCGTGTGACAGATTTATAGTATCTGTGGGAACCAGCCGGCCTGTCGGGTACTTAATAGTCCCCAAGAGGGCTGCCATGTAAGAACTCGGGAATCCATTCTCTCCATGCAATCATTATTTTATTTAACTTAATAGTCTCTACGTAGAGTGAAGTCCCATGCCGTGGATCATGGTCATTCAGAATGAGTATTCTGTACATAGTACAGTATACCCAACTCTACAACAATACCCGTGCGGTTAGGTTGTAGGTCTTACATAGCGTAATGCAACTGTCACGCCCCAGAATCAGAATACTGGAGAGCGGAGGATAGACACAGCCAGCTACGTACATTAAAGTGAATCTCACATCGCAATACGGTCACGGCCGTTTAGATGCATAAGGGTTTACTACAAGCCATCAGTCTCTTAAGGTCAATAACAAGCCTAGTGTCTCAATCTCAAGCAACAAGTAGATATAACAAGATGGTAGATCATCAGATATACAAGGTAAGGCATCCCATACATTACATATTCAGATGATCATGAAGCTAGTCATACAAAATACGAAGACTAGTAAGAGGTTAAGTCATACATGATCAACCCTAGGATTTGTCAATCATGTTACAGCCCGTAGGCAGACAGTAAGTAAAGTTGCAACGAGCTAACACTTGCTCGACGGCTAAACGCCTCAAAAGAATATTTGTACAATGGAGTGGGAGAGCAAAATAAAAACCCACTCATTGCCGGGATTCCTTCTAGTGTTCACCATCTGGCAGGAAAGTTGGAAGATCCTCAGTAGCTGCTCCGAAATCTGGCCATACAAAACCAGCTGGGTCAGACCCCAGAAAGAGCAAGTGCCACAAAGGGGGCTTCACTTAAGAACTAAAACCAGCATGTCAGCACATAAAGTCATAGGTGAAATAACATAAGACATGAGTTAAAGAAAACAAGATGATAAACGATAAGATAACTAGAGGACTATTCTGGTAACCAAGTTACAACCCGTAAACCAAATAAGGACCGGGGTTGTAACCCTTCACCTGAACAGAACTTAGCCTCAAACCAATTATCGATAAAGTAAAGCATAAACAAGCATGTCCGGAGATATCCATGCACCGGATCTGGGCAAGACTAGATAAGATAGGACTCCATCCATCATTCACGGCCAAACAAAGAGTACGGCTTGATACTTAACTAACTAGGATTATCACAAGCTTTGTTTCTAGCAAGATGCAATGAGGTACGCCTACGGCCACAAGCCCTACAGACTATCCAGGTTATCCAGACGCAAGGTTCAAGATTAGAGTTATCATGCCTTGTTAGGTGACTTGGATGCAACACATGACAGTGTGCATAGTAATCGTTTCATGTAGTTCCCTACATAACAGTGAGCTGGAAATGTGCCCTACTCGTCGGCAGGCTACAAGTCCATCAAGAAAGGCACCCAGATAATGGGATTGCTTGTAGCCGAAATACCTCTCTATATGCTCTACTTGATCAATCTAGTCATTAACCTAGTCAGATTCAGTATGAATCCCTGACCGTGGTAACCAGGGATACATGTCCTAGACATGAAGCGAGACAAGACTGGTTGCTTATACCAGCATATTCGATACAATCACCCACGGTGTCAAGAATTCACTTAGCATGTCAGTTAAGCCGTCGCAACAACGTATCAAGGTTATCATGTCAAGATTACTTGTCAAGGGTGCACCACGGCGGGTCACCATCATGTCATATTACTTATCAAGATTATTTATCAAGGCAAGGGTACGTCACAACGGACCATCATCAAGAATTATTATGTCAATTTACTTGTCAAGAGTGCACCACGGCGGGTCACTATCAAGAGTTATCATGTAAGGTCATAATGCCATTTCGTGTTTATGCAAGTGCACCACAACGGGTCACTGATCACGCAATTCCATCACTAAGTCGTGTTCAGATTAACATTCATAAATAATGTCATGATCACATCGGGTTCAGGTCGAGTTTATATCAAAAATGTGTAAGGATATAAAATGGGTGCAAACATCCTAAAAAAGGGGATATGGGGACATAATGCGCCAAGGGGGAGGAGCAAGGGGTACTATGGCCAACAAGTGGCATTAGCCAAGTTGCGCCAGGGTAACAGGTTGCGCCAAGGCAAGTAGGGTCAAGTCCAGTTGCGCCTGAACGTCAGGTTGCGCCTAGGCACTAGGGGTGCCAATCACTAAAATGCATAAGGTCGGGTCAAGTTGCGCCAGGAAGAGTCAGGCCAAGTCATGTTGCGCTAGGCACTAGACTGCGCGAGGCTAGGTTATGCCTGAGTCAGACTGTGCAAGAGGTCAGACTGCGCACGAGTCAGACTGTGCTGCGCTAAAGAGCGCGCGCAACTCAGTGGCGCAAGCTAAAAAGCTCGCGCACACTGCTCAATGTTTTCTCAAAATCAGCAAGAACTCCATGGTTCGAACCCATAGCTTCAAAAGTCTATAACTTGGTCAAAACAAGTCCAAATCCAACTTTCAAATGGTCAAAATTGGGTAGAATGAAATTCTCTTTAACATGGAACCATCAAAATTTGAAAACAAAGAAGTTTGATAGATTAAAACCACCAAAATCCGAAAATGACTAATTTCTAGATCTACAAAAATCAAAGCCTCAAAATGGAAAATGACAAGTTCTAATGTGTCTTAGAAACATGAGAAGAAGCTAATGGAACAATAAAAATGGGTTCTCTTGTGGAAGCAAGTTGCACTTGCCTAAGGGGTGTTCTTGGTTGGTGGTGGGTTTAATGGAGAAGGAAGAAGAGTTAATGAGAAGTGGAGGAGAGAGAAAAGTTAGGTGGGTTATAAAGGGGGAAGGTGGTGGGTTTAACATGATGAACCAAAGAATAAACCAACCCAACCCAAAATAAACCAAGTTAAACCATTACATGCCATGATGAACCTAATCAAGATTAAACTGAAATTAGCTAGCCAGGAAGAAAAATAAAATACAAGTCAGGATTCCGTATACGTATACTAAAAATACGTAGAACGGAAAACGAGGGTGACATCAACAATCAAAACTAACCACGGAATAATCATACCTTGATCATAAAGTACACATGCTATTTTTGTAAGATAAATAAATTGAAGCCTGCATGTGCCTGTATGCCAATATTCGAGATTAGCCATTCGATTTCAATAGTTCATAATTAATATGAACGTGTCTCATTCATTCAATTCAATAAGACGACTAGCCAGTCTCTTAGTTCCAACTAGGAACGCATGATCAATAATTAATTTAGATAACAGTTAATGCTAATTAATGCTAAGATCACAATTTTTAATGTTAATTAATACCAATCCATGTCAATCAATATCAATTAATATCAATCAATGTCAATCAATGTTAATTCAGGGACGTGGATCAGCCAAAAGGCATTATGGACTAAAGTTCATGCGGCCAGGTAATTGGAATTCCATGCGGCTCAATGCCTATGCGGCCGAGAAGTTACAAGCCTTATGCGGCTGGGGTTCTCGCTCATGTGACTAGGTTGGAAATAAGTCTCATGCGGCTCACTGGCATGCAATCAAGAGGGTGCAGTCTTATGCGGCTGAGAAAGAAATAAAGTCTATGCGGCTAAAGAAAAGTAGTGCCTATGCGGCGAAAAAATGATTTAGTCTATGCGGCTAAAAATCTCTTATGCGGTCGAACTCTCATGCGGCTACGATGGACATGAGTACATGCGGCTGCGGCCAAATGGAAGCTCATGCGGTTGCGGCCAAATGGAAGCTCATGCGGCTGCGAAAACTTATGCGGCCAAGATAATGCCATGGGGCCGGAATCTCCATGCGGCTGAAACTCTTCATACGGCCAGCTACGCTTCATACGGCCGAACGGGATTGCTTGTAGCCGGAATACCTCTCTATATGCTCTACTTGATCAATCTAGTCATTAACCTAGTCAGATTCAGTATGAATCCCTAACCGTGGTAACCAAGGATACATGTCCTAGACATGATGCGAGGCAAGACTGGTTGCTTATACCAGCATATTCGATACAATCACCCACGGTGTCAAGAATTCACTTAGCATGTCAGTTAAGCCGTCGCAACAGCGTATCAAGGTTATCATGTCAAGATTACTTGTCAAGGGTGCACCACGGTGGATCACCATCATGTCATATTACTTATCAAGATTACTTATCAAGACAAGGGTGCGTCACAACGGACCATCATCAAGAATTATCATGTCAATTTACTTGCCAAGAGTGCACCATGGCGGGTCACTATCAAGAGTTATCCTGTAAGGTCATAATGCCATTTCGTGTTTATGCAAGTGCACCACAACGGGTCACTGATCATGCAATTCCATCACTAAGTCGTGTTCAGATTAACAATCATAAATAATGTCATGATCACATCGGGTTCAGGTCGAGTTTATATCAAAAAGGCGTAAGGATATAAAATGGGTGCAAAAATCCTAAAAAGGGGAATATGGGGACATAATGCGCCCAAGGGGGAGGAGCAAGGGGTACTATGGCCAACAAGTGGCATTAGCCAAGTTGTGCCAGGATAACAGGTTGCGCCAAGGCAAGTAGGGTCAAGTCCAGTTGCGCCTGAACGTCAGGTTGCGCCTAGGCACTAGGGGTGCCAATCACTAAAATGCACAAGGTCGGGTCAAGTTGCGCCAGGAAGAGTCAGGCCAAGTCATGTTGCGCCAGGCACTAGACTGCGCGAGGCTAGGTTGCACCTGAGTCAGACTGCACAAGAGGTCAGACTGCGCACGAGGTCAGAATGCGCACGAGTCAGACTGCGCACGAGTCAGACTGCGCTCGAGTCAGACTGCGCACGAGTCAGACTGCGCTGCGCTAAAGAGCGTGCGCAACTCAGTAGCGCAAGCTAAAAAGCTTGCGCACACTGCTCACTGTCTTTGTCACGACCCGTACCCTAGAGTTAGGGCACGAGAACGTAACAACGCCCAGCCTACGCCGCAGTGTCGGCGGTAGAACGCTGTCCTAGGTCTCAATGCATCTAATAGTATAAGACTAAACAGTTTATACTCTCCGAATGGGGGTGACATAGCAGAATGTAAACTCAATCACATCTAAGGTAGAGCATAAAGGAAGATAGATAAAACAAAAAATCGAAAAGAGATACAATAGATAAAAGTCTAAGTGTCTAAGATATAAACTCAGGATACATCTCAAAACCCAAATACAGTAATCCATAAATACAACTCAAGATGACTGAAAATAAACTATAAGTAAAAACCCTAGCTATCTATGCAACCTCTACTGTCTCCTCTAGGCTAGCAGGCAACCTCCAGGCTATCTGTAAAATTTATCAACAGGTCCAGTCAGGACAGGAGCGAGCACATTACATCTCAACAGTTCATAGCAGGTTAGAAAATATAATCATGCAGTAAAGTAAGATACAGGTACTGAAAGAATGCTGTATGTAAACAGAGAGAGAGCTATAATAGAAATATCTACTATAAATAGAGAACTAACATGTGGCTAGTGAGTCAGAGTACAATATAGACATGTAAATGGCATAGGAGATTCTGATAAGACACTATGGAAGAGATTCTGATAAGATACTACTTGGGTATTATTCACATGTCTACTTCTACTCCCCCGTACCCCAATCAATACACAAGGATCTAAACAGGTTATGTTATTGTACATGATATCACATGGGGGCCCATGAAAGGGTGCACATGATAGTATACATGGGGGCTCCGTGAACATGAGAGTACAAGATTTACAGGAGTGTACATGTATAATGAAAGCACAGGAGTACATGATGAAAGTGAAACGCACATGACACAATGTATCCGATGCTCCCGAGGGGGATAACATCGCATGTAGAGATCCATATAGTACCAATCTGTGTGACCATCGTGACAGTACAAGTAAAGTAATCTACTGCAGGAAATAATTCTAAGCAGGATATGAAATGATCAGAGAATGTACTCGCCTGATATCTGAATGTCCAAGGTAAAGATACTGTCCGAGGAGAGGTGTCTGGCTCCTAATTAGAACAGCACAAGTCACAATATATCCAGAAGGGTAATATAAAGCACTACAATGCATTCTACATGAATCTAGGTCAAACTAGGCACAAGTCAACCCTTGATCAACTCTGGTCAACTGCACTAGTCAAACTAGGTCAAACTAGGTCATGTCCTAACCCAGCAAGTCTTACTAGGCCTAACCAAGACTATCCTAGCAAGCACACATCAATACAAGGCTATACAAGCCAACATACACCCGACTCTATATAGCATACAATTATTCAATACTCAAATAGGCAAGAACTCACATTGGATATACACTAGGAAATCTATTACTTTAAGCTATATATGCCTACACATATATACACATGCATATATTGGTATTCAATATTAGGTCTATAATCATGGCATTTCAAATGGTTATATAAACTTATATATTACAACACAATATGCTAACATATATATAATATACATACATAGCTAAGTTAACTATATTCTTAAATACTTATTTAAGAGACTATGTGTGTGTATGTGAACATGGCAAAGGGGCAAGTGAGGGTTAAATGGGCATACATAGTGTATACATATCAAAGAGTGTCAAAGTGTAAGTGAACAATGTGTCAAGTGTGATAGTGTCAACATAGTATAAGGGGTACATGAGGTAATATAGGATTTGTGTTAATATAGAACATTACATCTCATTAACTTATATATTGCATACATTACATCTATTATTATATTACATTCATGCTTGCATTCATTTATCATTCATTTATTCTCTTGCACCACTATATGCACCATACATTACATACTATGGAACCTACATATTCATTACAAGCCATACTTATACATGCTTACATTAGATAGGATACTTACACCTCATACATTATTTATTTAACCATTTACTCATGCTTGTATTTTCTATTTAATTACATAATGTATATACATTAACATGGGTTAAAATCAAATAGAACATTATATTACACACAAGGGTGCACAAAATGCATATGCCGAATAGTAACTCCTACTAATAATCAATACTGTACCATCTCAGCATGAATTAAAATTTAGGATTAAAGTATATTATAGATCTATGTGTTAGCTTTCCGAAACTTCAAACGGATCGCATTTTCGTTTCCGAAAACTCCCGGAATCGCGAAAATACCGAGAACGCGTTTGTCTTTCGTACAGCTGACACTCAAATAATTCTCCAGAAAGTTACAGAAAGAATTAGGCCTATTAATACATGTTTTTGGAAAGCTAACTTCAATACGCTTCTTTTAAAAAAATGGAAGATTAAACCGAGCTTTGAGCTAGAAGTTATGACATTTCTAAGTTAGAGCTGAAATTAAAAACGTGGATAAAAATCATGACGGATTTAGATAGTTTGAGCCAAAAGAATACACAATATATATCCTAATTATCCACAACAATAATAGCAATAATAATATGAGGAACCACACTCACAAACTTGATTATATAATCATTATGAACCATTTATTACATATATAAATATAGATACACTCTCATTACAATATATATATATATATATATATATATATATATATATATATATATATATATATATATATATATATATATATATATATAAATCTATATATGTAACATGAACACATCCACAACACAAAGGACACTCCTATGACCTCCAAATGGACACAAAATGGACACAAATGGAGATACAACCATGGAGGTCATTCCTATGGGTTCAAAATAGACCTATATTCATGAGGAAATGAAAAGGAGAAGGGATTTATACCTCCCGGTAGATCGAATCGAAAAAAAACCTTCCCGGAGCGACACCGACACGTAGAGATTCCAAAAGGACACGAACGAGCTCCGAATCCTCCCAAACTTGGGTAGCTTCCTCCTTGGCTAGAATGGAGAAGGAAAGAAGAAGATTTGGTGGTAAAATTGAAGGATTTGGTGGAGAAATTGCTAGGGATTGCTCTCTAGAAATTTGGGGAAGAACAAGAGAGAGAAAAATATATTGATAATGACAAATGGGAGGCTCAACCCTATCCTTATTGTGGCTGGCCATAAAGGTGGTTTTGTCCTATTAGGAAAAGTCCAAAAGCCCCTACTAACCTATTTTATGAGTATTAGGAAAGGGCTAATTGGTTGGGGCTAAATTAGTCATTCTAAAGTCTCTAATCACACTAACCTTATCCATAATAATTAGTCTAACCTCTAACTAAAATATTTCTATCATGTGGACTAAAATTAATATCATTTGGGCCATGCCTAACTAGTGTGTGGGTCCCACTAGAGTCAAACTACCCCCGGGTCCCCGTTTCAAGTCGGATTGAGTTGAAATTCGAACCCGACTCAAATAACCCCAAAACAATATCATAAATAATAAAATAATATCAAAATAATTTAAAGAGGTCAAATGCAAAAAAATATCCTTAGGCCAAAAATGACATTAAAATATCATAATCACATGGTTAGGCTCTAGGTCAAACAGTCTCTAGGGTTTCACTAGCAAAACGTCAAAACCACAAGTCATTGATTTAAATAATTTTAAAATGATTTAAAATCAGCAAAAATTATATCATGAATTAAATATCATTATTAAAATAATTATAAACACAAAATTTTAAAATTATCCTAATTTGGAAAACTGGGTGCTACAACTCTACCCACCTTAGAAAAATTTCGTCCTCGAAATTTAAGATCGATAGTACTCCTTCTAGAGCCTCTAACCTACCCAATATCTAAGGTAACACTTCCTAACACTGGAATAATAAATGGACATCTAAAAAGTGTCAATCTAGGAATACCTCTAATACTGCTCTGCTGTACGGCGGTAATGGAACTTCAATAGAATATGGACTGGAACCTATATCCAAGGGACTGGACCTATTTTAAAGTGGTCTTAACTAAGGATGAAAAGGAACTGATCATAGGCTATAGGTATGCTCAAACTATTATCTTCCTATTAACCATCTATTAATACATTCTATTACCATAGGAACGATGCATTACTAAGACATATAGGCCCCTATCTCTCATAACACATTTATACTCACCAAAAGACTAGTACATCCTATCAAGGCTGATACTATAATCTCTCCTAAATCTCCTAAGCTACATGTTTATAGACACACATCCCCACATCAAGGACTAACCCATATATATCTACAACTGATACTAATGGAGTGACATCCCTATTTCCCAACAATCAAGGTCTAAATTTTTTTTTTCTAAATCATGCAATTTGAAGGAATAGTATACAAGGTCAGGGCATACTGTAGCAGTTGGAAGTCTCACCTAGGTGCACTGGTCATTCTAGGTCAAAACAGTACTATGGTATCAACACACAAACAATCTAGGGTGTCCTAATTGGGAAGGTAAGGGAACAACAATCATCAAGGTTGTAGGGCTGTCTACCATCCTATATAAAAAAATTGGTCATTAACAAGCAACTAAGAAATTAGTAAAAGGTTACTATTCCATAAAATGGCAAAAATTAAAAATTTAGGCACAACAAATCACAAATAGATTTTTGTCTTGACACGATCTAAGTTGATCAATTTCGGGATAAAACGAGATTTGGGTAAGAAGAGAAATCAATAAAATCAAAGTATGAGCACGAGCATCCAATGATGGAGATTCAGGTCATGATTAAATTTAATTCGACTGAGTACGAATACGAGGTTCATAGGCGATGGAAAGATTTTAAGGAAAATTGTCAAGGCTGTCGCGAATGAGACTCTAGGGTCAAGTTTAACTATGTCTCCATTCTCGTAGATTGATACATAAAAAAAGTGAACCAAAGTGCAATAGGTTGATCAGACCATCATGTACCGGTTCTGATTAGACAATATGTTAGTGGGTGGCCACCCAATAAAATATGTCATGACCAAGCTCGAAAATAGATAAGCTTGCAAAAATAAGGCTAATTTAGCAGCACAAGATGTAAGGGTGGTAATGATGAAAGAAATTATATAGTCCAAGTTTCTTAACCAACGGGTCAAGTAATCAGATAAGGTACAAGGTTAAGCATCTAAGGAAACAAGCAGAACACCATCACATGTCGGGTCGAAAGAATTGAGTCAAGACTGGATTTTTAATTGAAATAAGAAAAAATTTAGTATAATGGTAGAGGTTATAGTTTAGCCAGTTGACCAGAAAATCATATCAAGAAAATAGAGTACAAGAAGACGGGTTTTAGTGGGACATAATATACCTACACGAAGGTGAGCTCGTCTAGGTCTTGCATATAAGATTTATTGGAGGGTAACAACTAGTATTACATTCCGAATATCAAAGTCACGATAAGGAACGTCAAGGATCTCAATTAGAAAGTGGGAGTTCAAGAGGTGGTAATTAATGCACAAAAATAATGAAGATTGAGTTAGTCATCTGCTTCTGATACTCTTAAGTTCATCTGGTCATAACTTGCCAATCATATCTTTACCTCACCAGTCTTCATATGAAAATTTAACCTTTACTTAAACCCTTACCATGAATACCGTAGGCAATTTCCAATTTCCAAACATCACTCTTGAAGCACAACCCTCATATTTAGGAATCAACATTAACCATTTATTTAAATTTCCAAGTTCTTTCACCTTGTCTTAAATTTGACCCAAAACTTCTAAATCTCGTTTACGAATTTCTTGAACTTGTTCAAATTGTTCTCCTCGTATTATTTAATTTAAATCTCTAGGCCTTACAAAACTTATCTTTCATCATAAAATCAACTTCCGTATTTTTTTCGACATACACCCTTGAATATTATTCTCCTAAAAATATTTCACAACAATCTCTAAACTTCCATAACTTTGTGCTCTCTCTATTCCTAGTCATTTTCTCACAACATCTTGTTTAATATCCTTATTAAACACAATTAACTTCTCCTTTTCCATTACTAACCTTCTACATAGCCTCAGAGTAAAAGTTTTCCCCAGAATCAATAACCAAGATTTTCTAAGTTCTCAAAACTAGGTTGACCTCTGATATCCTCATTAGTTTTGAATACACCTATAAACTATCTCATAACCCCAAAATTTCTCTAAATATAATTATTTCCAGATTGGCAGTATACATCTCTTTATTCTATTCGAGACCTTTACCACATTTCTATCTCAAGTTTCCATATGGAACACTCCACATTTGATTTCCTTTAGATCATCATAAAATAACCAGTTACGTCTTCTCTGAGCTACATAATTTACGTCACTTCCTTAACATTTCTCAGGCAAAATGATATGAAGATTCAAGAGTTATCAAGGTATAGCTGACAGAATTATATACGAGATAGGGAATTGATATAATCAGGACAGGTATATAAGACAAGGAATGATGGTAGTAAAAATATTGGCAGGAAAAGAATGATAATAGAATCTGTTCTGCTTATCTTTTTAAAAGAGGGACCCATTTTTTTTGAAACAAGAATTATAATACCAAATCCAAAATAAGGCCTAGCAAAATCATTGGTTTATTGTATTAAGAAGAAATAAATTTTTGTAAGAAGTTACACAAGGTTTATAAAAATAGCAAAAGCTACATCCTAAGTAAACAATGAAAAACAAAACAAACAAAACAATAATAATTCCTTCTCTTTTTTTTGAATGACTGAAACAAAAGTAGCAAAAACATGTTCGAAAATATTTAAGGTACAATCTGATAATCATATGCGTCTATCCAAAATCATGGTACTCTAAATCCTCGTCATACTAGTGAGCAAGGCTACGACAATCACAGAGTCCTTGACTTATGCACATACCTCTAGAATCATGGTATTTAACATTTTTGTGATGCCGCTAGCTTGGCTGCGAAAACCTTAAATTTTCACACCCGAGAAATATATCCAAAATCAGACTATATGTCCTCACCATGCTGGCTAATGTGACTATATAAGACAAGATTTCCATAACTTAGATGACCTAGCCCATATAATTTCATCTTGCCAAAAATTAAACTAAATCAACAATGAATACAAAAAAAATCAAATTTATCAACGAACATCAAAATTCAGAAATGAACAAAATCCTTCAAATCATATAACTACAAACTCGGATGCTATAGCTAACATCAAGATTCAAATTTCAACAATCTTCATAAAAATCAATAAATATAAACTCAAATTCAATAATAATCCATCAAAATCAAATTCAATAGCAGAAAGTAAAGAAAAATCAAATCAAGGAAAAAAAGAAAAGAGTTTTCAAATCGGAGTTAAATAAGATTCTCAAGGGTCGTCCCAGGAATCTCTCAAGGGTTCCTATTTGTGATTGAGTACCTTCAAAATATATCCTAATCCTACTGCAGGCTGTAGTGGTACTCTAGTTCGAATATCACTACACAAACTTGACCTACATGGGCCACCACTAAAAATGTGTCACGACCCGCACCCTAGAGTTAGGGCACGAGAACGTAACAACGCCCAGCCTACGCCGCAGTGTCGGCGGTAGAACGCTGTCCTAGGTCTCAATGCATCTAATAGTATAAGACTAAACAGTTTATACTCCCCGAATGGGGGTGACATAGCAGAATGTAAACTCAATCACATCTAAGGTAGAGCATAAAGGAAGATAGATAAACATGAAATCGAAAAGAGATACAATAGATAGAAGTCTAAGTGTCTAAGATACAAACTCAGGATACATCTCAAAACCCAAATACAGTAATCCATAAATACAACTCAAGATGACTGAAAATAAACTATAAGCAAAAACCCTAGTTATCTATGCAACCTCTACTGTCACCTCTAGGCTAGCAGGCAACCTCCAGGCTATCTGTAAAATTTATCAACAGGTCCAGTCAGGACAGGAGCGAGCACATTACATCTCAACAGTTCATAGCAGGTTAGAAAATATAATCATGCAGTAAAGTAAGATACAGGTACTGAAAGAATACTGTATGTAAACAGAGAGAGAGCTGTAATAGAAATATCTACTATAAATAGAGAACTAACATGTGGCTAGTGAGTCAGAGTACAATATAGACATGTAAATGGCATAGGAGATTCTGATAAGACACTATGGAAGAGATTCTGATAAGATACTACTTGGGTATTATTCACATGTCTACTTCTACTTTCCCGTACCCCAATCAATACACAAGGATCTAAACAGGTTATGTTATTGTACATGATATCACATGGGGGCCCATGAAAGGGTGCACATGATAGTATACATGGGAGCTCCGTGAATATGAGAGTACAAGATTCACAGGAGTGTACATGTATAATAAAAGCACAGGAGTACATGATGAAAGTGAAACGCACATGACACAATGTACCCGATGCTCTCGAGGGGGATAACATCGCATGTAGAGATCCATATAGTACCAATCCGTATGACCATCGTGACAGTACAAGTAAAGTAATCTACTGCAGGAAATAATTCTAAGCAGGATATGAAATGATCAGAGAATGTACTCGCCTGATATCTGAATATCCAAGGTAAAGATATTGTCCGAGGAGAGGTGTCTGGCTCCTAATTAGAACAACATAAGTCACAACATGTCCAGAAGGGTAATATAAAGCACTACAATGCATTCTACATGAATCTAGGTCAAACTAGGCCAAAGTCAACCCTTGGTCAACTCTGGTCAACTGCACTAGTCAAACTAGGTCATGTCCTAACCCAGCAAGTCTTACTAGGCCTAACCAAGACTATCCTAGCAAGCACACATCAATACAAGGCTATACAAGCCAACATACACCCGACTCTATATAGCATGCAATTATTCAATACTCAAATAGGCAAGAACTCACATTTGATATACACTAGAAAATCTATTACTTTAAGCTATATATGCCACACATATATACACATACATATATTGGTATTCAATATTAGGTCTATAATCATGGCATTTCAAATGGTTATATAAACTTATATATTACAACACAATATGCTAACATATATATAATATACATACATAGCTAAGTTAACTATATTCATAAATACTTATTTAAGAGGCTATGTGTGTGTATGTGAACATGGCAAAGGGGCAAGTGAGGGTTAAATGGGCATACATAGTGTATACATATCAAAGAGTGTCAAAGTGTAAGTGAACAATGTGTCAAGTGTGATAGTGTCAACATAGTGTAAGGGGTACATGAGGTAATATAGGATTTGTGTTAACATAGAACATTACATCTCATTAACTTGTATATTGCATACATTACATCTATTATTATATTACATTCATGCTTGCATTCATTTATCATTCATTTATTCTCTTGCACCACTATATGCACCATACATTACATACTATGGAACCTACATATTCATTACAAGCCATACTTATACATACTTACATTAGATAGGATACTTACACCTCATACATTATTTATTTAACCATTTACTCATGTTTGCATTCTCTATTTAATTACATAATGTATATACATTAACATGGGTTAAAATCAAATAGAACATTATATTACACACAAGGGTGCACAAAATGCATATGCCGAATAGTAACTCCTACTAATAATCAATACTGTACCATCTCAGCATGAATTAAAATTTAGGATTAAAGTATATTATAGATCTATGTGTTAGCTTTCTGAAACTTCAAACGGATCACATTTTCGTTTCCGGAAACTCCCGGAATCGCAAAAACACCGAGAACGCGTTTGTCTTTCGTACAGCTGACACTCAAATAATTCTCCAGAAAGTTACAGAAAGAATTAGGCCTATTAATACATGTTTTTGGAAAGCTAACTTTAATACGCTTCTTTTAAAAAAACCGGAAGATTAAACCGAGCTTTGAGCTAGAAGTTATGACATTTCTAAGTTAGAGCTGAAATTAAAAACGTGGATAAAAATCATGACGGATTTAGATAGTTTGAGCCAAAAGAATACACAATATATATCCTAATTATCCACAACAATAATAGCAATAATAATATGAGGAACCACACTCACAAACTTGATTATATAATCATTATGAACCATTTATTACATATATAAATATAGATACACTCTCATTACAATATATATATATATATATATATATATATATATATATATATATATATATATATATATATATATATATATATATATATATATATATATATAAATCTATATATGTAACATGAACACATCCACAACACAAAGGACACTCCTATGACCTCCAAATGGACATAAAATGGACACAAATGGAGATACAACCATGGGGGTCATTCCTATGGGTTCAAAATAGACCTATATTCATGAGGAAATGAAAAGGAGAAGGGATTTATATCTCCCGGTAGATCGAATCGAAGAAAAACCTTCCCGGAGCGACACCGACACGTAGAGATTCCAAAAGGACACGAACGAGCTCCGAATCCTCCCAAACTTGGGTAGCTTCATCCTTGGCTAGAATGGAGAAGGAAAGAAGAAGATTTGGTGGTGAAATAGAAGGATTTGGTGGAGAAATTGCTAGGGATTGCTCTCTAGAAATTTGGGGAAGAACAAGAGAGAGAAAAATAGATGGATAATGACAAATGGGAGGCTAAACCCTATCCTTATTGTGGCTGCCCATAAAGGTAGTTTTGTCCTATTAGGAAAAGTCCAAAAGCCCCTACTAACCTATTTTATGAGTATTAGGAAAGGGCTAATTGGTTGGGGCTAAATTAGTCATTCTAAAGTCTCTAATCGCACTAACCTTATCCATAATAATTAGTCTAACCTCTAACTAAAATATTTCTATCATGTGGACTAAAATTAATATCATTTGGGCCATGCCTAACTAGTGTGTGGGTCCCACTAGAGTCAAACTACCCCCGGGTCCCCGTTTCAAGTCAGATTGAGTTGAAATTCGAACCCGACTCAAATAACCCCAAAACAATATCATAAATAATAAAATAATATCAAAATAATTCAAAGAGGTCAAATGCAAAAAAAATATCCTTAGGCCAAAAATGACATTAAAATATCATAATCACATGGTTAGGCTCTAGGTCAAACAGTCTCTAGGGTTTCACTAGCAAAACGTCAAAACCACAAGTCATTGATTTAAATAATTTTAAAATGATTTAAAATCAGCAAAAATTATATCATGAATTAAATATCATTATTAAAATAATTATAAACATAAAATTTTAAAATTACCCTCATTTGGAAAACTGGGTGCTACAGTCTTCTCCAAATCAGCAAGAACTCCATGGTTCGAACCCATAGCTTCAAAAGTCTATAACTTGGTCAAAACAAGTCCAAATCCAACTTTCAAATGGTCAAAATTGGGTAGAATAAAATTCTCTTCAACATGGAACCATCAAAATTTGAAAACAAAGAAGTTTGATAGATCAAAACCACCAAAATCCAAAAATGACCAATTTCTAGATCTACAAAAATCAAAGCCTCAAAATGGAAAATGATAAGTTCTAATGTGTCTTAGAAACATGAGGAAAAGATCATGGAACAATAAAAATGGGTTCTCTTGTGGAAGTAAGTTGCACTTGCCTAAGGGGTGTTCTTGGTTGGTGGTGGGTTTAATGGAGAAGGAAGAAGAGTTAATGAGAAAGTGGAGGAGAGAGAAAAGTTAGGTGGGTTATAAAGGGGAAAGGTAGTGGGTTTAACATGATGAACCAAAGAATAAACCAAGCCAACCCAAAATAAACCAAGTTAAACCATTACATGCCATGATGAACATAATCAAGATTAAACTGAAATTAGCTAGCCAGGCAGAAAAATAAAATACATGTCAAGATTCCGTATACGTATACTGAAAATACGTAGAACGGAAAACGGAAGTGACAACTCTACCCACCTTAAAAGAATTCCATCCTCGGAATTTAATCAAGAGGCTAGAGATGTCGAGCAAGCTTTATTAATTGCAGGCAATATATGACTTAGCAGTCAATCAAGCAATCATTCATGCAAGTAAGGAACTTAAGCATAAGGCATAAGAAAGACATTATACCTTACGAGTCAAACAGGTCGGGATATCACGATCGGATATCATCCTCACGCTCCCACGTTGACTCACCCAAAGAGTATGACCCCAAGCAACAAGGACTAACTTGATAGTCTTGTTCTTGAGTATCTTCTCCCTCCGGTCCAATATGGATACGGGTCTCTCCTCATACGAAAGGTTGGTACCAACAACCAATTCTGAATGATCAAGGACATGACTCGGATCCGGGATATACCATCGTAATTGGGATACATAAAAGACATCATGTACCTCACGTAACGACGGTGGAAGAACGAGACGATAGGACACATAACCTACTCGCTCAAGGATATCAAACGGTCCTATATACCTAGGACTAAGCTTTCCCCGCACGCCGAATAGAATGACGCCATGGATAGGCGAGATCCTAAGGAATACATGGTCGCCGACAGAAAATTCAAAAGGGCGCCAATGGGAATTGGCCCAATGACGCTGGCGATCTTGGGCAACTCGAAGATGATCTCTGACTTGTCTGACCACCTCAATAGTTCGCGTCACCATCTCTGGTCCAAGCATTTGCCTCTCACTGATATCGTTCCAAGCTAAAGGAGATCTGCACTTCCTGTCGTACAAGGCCTCGAAAGGTGCCATCTGGATACTAGCCTGGAAACTGTTGTTATAGGAGAACTCCACGAGATGCAGGTGATATTCTCACGAACCACCGAAGTCGAGTGTACATGACCGTAGCATGTCTTTAAGAGTCTGGATCGTACGTTCTGACTGACCATCTGTCTGCGGATGGTAGGCTGAACTGAACTTGAGACGAGTCTCCAAACTTTTCTGAAGACTTCGCCAAAAGTGAGATGTGAATCTCGAATCTCTGTCGGACACAATACTGGCTGGCACTCCATACAATCTGACGATCTGCCTGAGTTACATCTCTGCAAGCTGATCCGTCGACTGACCGATTCTGAAAGGAAGAAAATGAGCTACCTTCGTGAGACTATCAACTATAACCCAGATGGCATCTCTCCCAGCTGGGGATCTAGGTAATCCAGTTACAAAATCCATGGTAATGTGCTCCCATTTCCATTCTGGGATCGGTAAAGGTTGAAGAAGTCCAGCCGGTCTCTAATGTTCGGCCTTAACTTGTTGGCAAACTAAACAACGAGAGACAAACCGGGCTATCTCTCTCTTCATGCCATTCCACCATAAATGCTGCCAAATATCACGATACATCTTCGTACCGCCGGGGTAAATAGAATATTGAGAACTGTGGGCTTCTGCCATGATCTCCTGTCTGATATCACCACTAGGTACACAAAGACGCCTTCCATGTCGGAGTGTACCATCTTCATGAATGCATAACTCTAGTCTCTGTCCTGCCACACATTCTGCCCTACGCCGCTGAAGCTTAGAGTCTACTGATTGAGCTAACTTGATCCTCTCAACTATACTGGACTGAACTTACATACTGGCCATCAATGCCACACTGGAAGGAAGAACAATCTCAATACCCATCTTCTGAAGATCTGCTAACAACTGTAGGTCCTAAAAAATTAAGTCATACCTATCAACAAAGTCAGAAAATCAAGAAATACAACTTTTAAATGAACTGCACAGATATCAGATTGCGTATCATTTCGATTGCGCACACTGGACTGCGCACACTTTCAACTGCGCAGGCTGACGTGGCCATGTCATCATTGTCTGACAAAATCAAATCTTTCTGACAGCTGATAGCACAAAGAACGAGGAGACTGTTCGTTTATTGTGCCGTACAATGCTCGAGGACAGCTGTACATGCAGCGCAAACCAGTGCTTGCGCAATCCAGTGTCTGCGCAATTTATTTCAGCGTAATCCGAAGTCAGCATAATTTATGTGGCGCACTTCATCCTGACAATTGACAAAAGTACACGTAGCATTCATGCCATCAATTGCTCGTTACGTGGCAACCGTCTTTACACGATCATGCGTATTTCAATCTAATGATGCCATGTGTCCAAGACAGTCAGCCCACAACCAGACAACTGCCTGTGCAGTCTGATGCTGCGCAATCCAGTTCCTGCGCAATCCAACTTGCGCCATCCAGAATAACTAAAAATTAGTTATTTCCAGAACTCTATAAATAGAGTTTCAAGTCTTCATTCAATCAGATCAGATCAGATCAGAGATAGAGAGTTCAGGAGTTTTTGCCCAAGTGCTGCTGTATTCTTCCGAGGCTTTTGCCTTCAACTTCCGAGGCTTTCGCCTTCAACTTTAACTTCAGAGGCTACCGTCTTCAAAGTTCACATCGTCCAAGGGATAAAGCAATCGTCTTCTAGATTGGATTTCTACAGTTGTACTTTCCCAGAATTCTTGTAATCTTTACAAAGTTTGTATCAATAAAGTTTCATACTTTTGTTTTTACAAACAAAATGACGACTCTGCTGGGGACGACTTTCTCCTCCGACGAGAAAGTGACAACTCAATGTGACGTAGCGTCTATCGGGAAGACGCAGAAGACTCTGGTTGTGAAGGTCAACCAGACAGCCTATGAAGCCATGATCAACTCTAAGACCACTCCTCGTACTGCAACCACTTCTGCTACGAGCAAAGTGCGCCCAGTGTGGGTCTCCAAGACTGCTGTGCAGTCCATCAACTCTGCCAGCAAGACTGCTGTACTGTCTGCCAAGAACCCTGCTGCGCAATCTGCTGTACAGTCTACAGTTGCTGCCACTAAGACTGTTGCACAATCTGTCTCAACTACTCATGCGCAATCTGTTGTTACCAGTACACAAGAGACTTCATATGCTGCCCTGTCAAGGGGCAAGACTCCTCTGTCTCTGGCGCAGTTGGCTGCCAATCTTTCTGCGCAAAACAATACTCCAGCAACTAGAGTGCACTCCAAACACTCTGTGGCCAGAAATCCTGATGCGCAATCCACAGTGTCTGTGGCCAGAACCAGAAAGTTCTCTGTCAAGGACTCTCCTGCGCAACCTGCCAGTGCGCCATCTACCCATGCGCAAACCATGTATGCGTAATCCAAGAGAGACAACCCTTTGGCTAATCTCTCTTCTTCTCACAACAAAGGGAAGAGTGCTGCTCCTCTCCAACACCCTGCTACTCCTGCACAATCCACTGGGGGTAGTCTTTTGGCTATTCCTCCTACTCTCCAGAACAAAGAAAAAGGCCCTTTGGTCTTTTCTCAAACTTCATTGTCTCATGACTTGGAAGACAACAGAGAGAAACGCTCTTTAGCTAACCCTTCTTTCCAAAACAAAGAAAAAGGTCCTTTGGTCTTTTCTCAATCTTCTTCGGTCTTTACCGTAGAAGATCACACTGAATGTGCTTCGGCATCAGTCGGTACAAAAATTCTTTCAAACAAGGATTCTTCTCTCCATGTTAGAAGAACTTGTACTGATCAGAGAGGTATTCTGCCTACTCCGGTAGCAGAATTCCAGGATCTCCCAACCCTCAAAATATCTAGTTCAAGACAGGGAAAACTGCTGTTGTCTCAAACAGAAACCCCTGTGGGTGAGTTTGCTGATCTAAGAACTTATCTCACCAGATCAACTTCGGTGAAACGTAAACAACCAATGCCGAAGACCAAACATCATCAAAAGCAAACTTCCAGGATCAAGAATCCGGACACTTATGCTAATGAAGTGAGCACTTCCCTGTACACTCAAGGGACAAAATATTTTAAGAACCGGAACCATGTTCCGAATGTTATCAAAGAACATATCCTTCGAACTTTTCCTCGTCCCGTTGCTGTTCCTGATCTCCGAGAACACCTCAAGCAAAAACGGGACAATATCCCAACATCCCCAGTGCAACCACTTGGACATCATTGCAATCACAAAGTTGTTATCAAGTGTTGTTGTCAAACAACAAGACGATCTGTCTTCGATCGTCTGAACTTTCCTAACTCTCAACCTGTGTCTGAAGATGAAGATGAGGTTTTGTACGCCTCTGTCAACATGACTTCCATAGACACTGGGGGTAGGAAGTGCTCTAAGCACGGGAAGCCTCGTAAGCCAAGCCAACGATACTTGGATTTACTCCAGGAATCTTCTGAAGGAGTATTCCAACATACCCGTTCCCAAAGCTGAGATACAATCGGTCAAAGGAATCTTCAAAATCCTTCTGAACATCTCCTTCCTTCTCATTCAGGAGATGATTCTTTCTCCGATTATGATGCATACAGCGAAAGCTCAGAACAAACAGTATCCTCCACTGTACCCAAAGAAGTAACAGCTTATGTTGTCAATGAAGATCCCGACGCTTTCAGTTCAGCCAGCCAAGAACAAAGAATAGCTGCACTAGAAGATAAGCTGAAGACCATGGCTGAAATGGTCGCAAGTATGCATTCCATTATTGTGGCTCAGCATACAGTTCTACCGACCGTACTGCCTGCAAATCCTGAAATCATAGCATCGTCGGTGCCTGTCAATACTGGATTGGGGATATCACCTACTCAAATACCTCCTGTACAAGTCCAACCTACACCCAGTCAGTCAGGTGCTGGGGGTAGTGCTTATCATACTGTTCCTCCTCCTAACACTGTGGTTCAGCCCGCTCCTTCTACATCAGTGGAAGATGCCAATGAAGCTGTGAAGCTCCTACGAACTCAGTTCGAAGCTTTCAATGAGAAGGACAACTTGCAAAGATTGGGGATCAAGCAACCTTACCTAGTTGAATGGAAGGAAGTCCCGTTTCCTCCGAAGTACAAGATCCCAACCATCTCGCTGTTTGATGGCAGCACATCTCCCAGTCAGTTCATTAACCACTTTTAGGTTATGACTGTTCAACTTCAACCAAATGACGCCCTTCTTAACAGAGTATTCGTCGACTGTTTAGCTGGCGTAGCATATGATTGGTATAGAAGCTTGCCCGATGGTTGTATCACCTCCTTCTCTGGTTTAAAGCAAATCTTCTTGAAACGATTTTACGAAGGGATCAATGACATGACTATGTCAGCTCTCAATAAAATCAAACAAAAGCACAATGAAACTGCTGAGAATTTCATCGAAAGGTTCCGCCGGAAAGCTTTAAAAATGCCTCCGGGAACTCCGGCTGCTGTTACCATAGACACTTGCAAGGCAAATCTTTTGTCCATCATCAGTATGTGGACGGGGTCTACTCAGTTCCAAGACTGGCCATCTTTCATTCTCAACGCTAAAGCCGCTGAAGTTAGCGCTGATAAATTCAAGCAGCTAGGGGTACAAATGTCTAACCCCGACCGGGATGAGCATCAAACATCAGGTGGTGGCAATCGCCAGAACAACCACAAACCAAAAAAAACTTTGAACATCAATTTGAATAAGAACAAAGAATCTTTGGCGGTTAACGTAGCTCCTCCTACGTCCACCTCTACTCCTTCAGCACGTCCACCGAGGAAACCTCATCCTAAAGTAGAATATTCCTTTGACGAGAATGACACTGCTAGTATCTTTGATTGCTTAATCAAAAGCAATAAAATCCAACTTCCAGATCCCAAGAAGCTCGATGAAGTCGATAAAACTGATCATCCTAAGTACTGTGTCTATCACAGGTTCATCGGACATCCCACTCGAGCATGTTATGTGCTCAAAGGCAAAATCCAGGAGCTGGTCAACGCTGACATCGTCACTCTACAACAAGATGAGAAGACTGTTACTGCAAACATGGTATCAGTTCAGTTCGGTGACTTCCCTCCGCAAATGGTGCAATATGGCGTCATTCCTATCCCCAAAGCTACTCTCGAGATCGAGAATCTCCCTCCTCCACGAAGTGAAGGTCTCGTCCCTTTGTCTCTTGACAATGGCGAGATTATGTGGATTCATCCGGATCTTGCTTCAGAGTTCGAAGTTCCCTCTTCCTCCAAGAAGAAAGGTCGCTCCAAGGGCAAGACAAAGATTTGCAATATGGTGTCTCTTGATCCCATAGTTGATGAAGAAATCTTGCTAGGCACCAGATCAGGGAAAGTCTATTTGAAGGATTACCCCGAAGCTCAAGAGAATCCTGCTGCTTCTTCTTATGAACCTGCTACAGTACAGCCTGCTTCTACTGAGGATATTCCTACTGCCTCCTCACCGGTTGTGATACCCATTCCTCCCAAACCGATGGTCGCTGACAAAGGCAAACAGCAAGTCCGCTTTGACAAACCATTGAAGAAGACATCTCCTTCTGGACTTGAAAAGCCTTATAATTTTGATATCCAAGCTCAGTTGGCCAATACACCGGCCCGGTTGTCAATCTTCGAGCTCTTGCGCCTCTCCAAAGAGACTCGAAAAACTTTGAGCGAGGCTCTCATGCAAGCTGAAACTTGCTTAGCTCTTCTAAAGAAGCCAGAAGCAGAGCCGGTCTCTTGCCTCCATTACCATAGCATGTTGGAGCTAATTTCGAAGATCACTTTCACTCAAGATGACATGTTGATGGAAGACAACAGGCACGATCGTCTTCTCTACTATACAGGATACGTCGACTCGATGAAAGTCGATCGTATTTTGATAGATCCAGGGTCTGCTCTCAGCATTATGCCCAAGACAATGTTGGATGCGCTAAAAATCCCAGTGCATAGTCTCTCCAGTACAATCACCACTATCCTTGGGTTCAATCAGGGAAGGAGTAAACCTCTGGGCAAGATTCGTCTAAAACTCCAAATAGGCAATTTTTGCACAAAGGTTACCTTCTACATCATTGACAACCACGGTTGTTCTTACAATGCTTTGCTGGAAAGACCATTTCTGTACGAGCATAACATTGTTCCTTCGACTCTCCATCAATGTTTTAAATATGTTGATGACAATGAAGAGGTGCAAAAGGAGGTTGTTGATCTCTATCCTTTCAAAGGCATTGAAGCATACTGTAATGATGCTCGTATGTAAAAGGATGAGTTCATGAAGGTTGTCCTGTCTTTGGATACTGAAGAAGAGCAAGAAACAGTGCCTAATGACACCCTCATCATTCCTGTCAAAGGACGTGTTTTCTGTCCTCAATCTTCCAAACCACTGGCCATTCACTTGCCAGCCCAGAAGCAATCTATTGATGATGATCAGAACAAAAGGGAGCTCACCTCCTGTGAGCCACTTATTATCGACCTCCATCGTAACAAGGACAAAAAGCAGCTCACCTCTTCTGAGCCCCTTGTTATTGATTTAACTCATAACAAGGACAAAAGGGAGCTCACCTCCTCTGAGCCGCTTGTTATTGACCTCCGTCGTAATAAAGCCAATCCTCCTCCATGTTCTTCTTCTCCTTCTCTTGTAATCAATCTGACTAAGCCTGCTAAGGCTAAAAGTCCTGCTGTAAATACCAATGTACAGATCAATGAAAAAGTATCTACTTTCCAGTATACTGATGTCATTTATCATACTAAATGCTATTTGGATATGTTAGATAGCTATCAGTCATTTACAATGGAAGTTGTGCAATCTCTTCAAACAGAAGTTTCATGTGAACACCCAAATAATTCATATCGTATTGTTCCCGCTCGTAAGAAAGGCGAAAGTCCAATACTTTTTAGTAAAGGACCAGAACAACAATTCAGCTATACGGATGATAGCAAAGTTAACGACACGGGGCATCTTCAACTCTGTCGTTACAGTCAACAGTCAAAAGATATCGTCCGAAAGATGGGTTATGACTTTAAGAGTGGTCTCAACTACGGTAAAGGTAGAAAGACTCCTCTCCGTACCGCTATTCCATAAGAAAAGTCAGAGATGTACTACAGCAGGACCAAAAGAGGTCTCGGATATGCTTCTCCTCCGATGTTAACCCCAGCAGGCTCTGAATCTGATAACGAGGAGCGTTCTAACTCTTCTGATTCCAGATCGTGGGATTCTGACACCAGCATCGGTCAAGTTTATCGGCTGACTGTATCTTTTAACATGGTCTCCGTTGAACTTCTAGAAGGCTATGACGAGGAGGTTGAAGAAAGTTCTGAAACAGATCCTCGGGCTCAACGAATGGATACCCAATGGAAACTCCAATTCAAACAAAGAGAACCTCCTACCGAAGATCAATTGGTTCAAATTGACGTAGGAGAGAGCGGGTCACCTCGTCCAATATTCATCAGCAAGAACCTTCCAGAGGCAGACAAACAATAATTAATTCTTCTGATTAAAGAATACATTGATGTCTTTGTCTGGAGTTATGAAGACATGCCAGGTCTAGATCCTAAAGTCGCTACTCACAAACTGAACATCTTGCCGAATGCAAAATCGGTCAAACAGCAACAACGGCATTTCAAGCCAGAAATAATGGACGTAATTGACGATGAAGTCAAAAAGCTCATAGCTTGTGGCTTTATCAGAGAAGAGCAGCATCCTGATTGGGTAGCTAATGTTGTCCCAGTTCTAAAAAAAACTGGCAAGTTCGAGTCTGCATCGACTTCCGGGATCTTAATGAAGCATGTCCAAAAGATGAATTTCTCCTCCCTATCATGGATGTCATGATTGACAACACCTGTAGATTTGAAAGAATATCTTTCATGGATGGATTCTCCGGATACAATCAGATTCGGATGCATCCTGAAGATGAGAAGCATAGTTCTTTCTGCACTCCTCGTGGAGTCTACTGCTATACTGTTATGCCGTTTGGTCTTAAGAATGCTGGTGCAACATATCAACGAGCAATGAGTACCATCTTTCGAGATCATCTACGCAAGACTGTCGAATGCTATGTTGACGATATTGCTGTCAAGAGTCGTCTGAAGGAAGATCACATCCAAGACTTGAGAACTATCTTCAATCTCATGTGCTAACACCAACTCAAAATGAATTCCACCAAGTCATTCTTGGGTGTCTCTAGTGGCAAATTTCTTGGCTTCGTCATTACCTCTAAGGGTATACACGTGGATCCCGAGAAGATCAAAGCCATTCAAGAGATGCGTCCTCCACGCAACCTAAAAGAGCTACGAGGATTCCAAGGTCGACTTGCGTACATCAGGAGATTCATTTCAAATTTGTCTGGACGCTGCAGACCATTCACTCAACTCATGAAGAAGGGTGTATCTTTCGTTTGGACCGAAGAATGTCAACGAGCATTCAAAGATATCAAGCGGTATCTCATGAATCCACCGGTCTTGGTGCCACCGATCTCTGGCATACCATTTTTAATGTATGTCCGTGCTATGGATCATTCATTGGGTGCTTTACTTGCCGAAAAGAATAAAGAAGGCTACGAACAAGCTATCTATTATCTCAGTCGTACTATGATTGGTGTTGAACACCGTTATAGTCCGGTCGAAAAAGAATGCCTAGCTCTTATGTTTGCTGTTCAAAAGACTCGGCATTACATTATTGGCCAAACTATTCATGTCATATCCCGAGTCAATCCTCTTCGGGTACTCATGAAGAAGCCCAGCACACTTAATTCTCGGCCGGCTACATGGGCCATTCTGCTAACCCAATATGACATGGTATACGTTCCTCAAAAGTCTGTCAAAGGTCAAGTCCTGGCGGATTTCTTAGCAGCCCATCCTGTTCCAGAGACATCTAAACTCTACGATGAAATTCCAGACGAGACTTTGGAATCTAATGCAGTCTTTGAAGAATTTCCTACCTGGCGTCTATTCTTTTACGGAGCATCCCGGATTGGACCCAATGGTGCCATCGTCGCAGGAATTGGAGTTGTCCTTGTTTCCCCAGACGGGTCAGCTATTCAAAGAGCCTACTCCTTAGATGAGCCTTGCTCCGACAATGTGGCTGAATACAATGCTCTTCTCATTGGCCTCCAGCTAGCCAAACAACTTGACGTCGAGTATCTCGAAGTTTACGGTGACTCGAAGTTGGTTGTTAATCAAGTTATAGGAACCTATGAAGTTCGCCATCAAGATCTAGTGCCTTACTTTGAAGCGGCAATTAACATGGCTACATCATTCAAAGCTTTTTTCATTGAATATGTACGCCAAGCTTGCAATACTGAGGCAGATGCTTTGGCTAATCTTGCAGCAGTCCTAGCCATCCCTATCAGAAGACAACAGGTGGTGGTCGTCTCTAATCGGGAACTATTCTGTGTCGAAAATAATCGTAATATTGAGTTCAGTAATTTCGCTGAAATCAATGTTATCAGTGAAGATTGGAGAACTCCTTTCATCGACTTCGTAGTTCATGACATACTCTCTGAAGATCCCAAAGAAGCTACGAGTATTCGTCGGCGGTCTCTCCGATTCTATTACAATCAGACCACCAAAACTCTCTACCGACGAACTTATGATGGCTTACTCTTGCGCTTTCTAGCTGGTGATGAAGCAAAATAAGTACTGCGTGAAGCTCACGATGGTGTCTGCGGAGCACATCAACCCGGTCCTAAGCTACATGATCGTATCCGACGCATGGGTTACTACTGGCCCTCTATGGTATCTGATGCCATCGACTATGCAAGGAAATGTCGAGCTTGTCAAATCCATGCAGATTTTATTCATCAACCTTCAGAATTTCTACATCCGACTGCTGCTTCATGGCCTTTCGAAGCTTGGGGTATGGACATCATTGGTTCCATCAATCCTCCTTCTTCTAGAGGATATCGGTTCATACGGGCAATAACCGACTACTTCTCTAAATGGGCTGAAGCTATACCTTTGGCTGAAGTCAAGACCAGCAGCGTCATCAACTTTGCCAAACACCATGTCATCTATCGATTCGGTGTACCTCGACGAATCATCCATGACAACGGACCACAATTCATCAGCCAAAAGTTTACGAAATTCTGCGATGATCATCGGATTGACAATGTTGCTTCGACAGCCTACAATCCTGCTGCTAATGGCTTAGCTGAAACTTTCAACAAAACCATCATTAAGCTCCTCAAAAAGTTTGTATCTACTAACAAACGAAATTGGAGTGAAAAGCTTGGTGAATGTCTTTGGGCCTATCGAACAACAGTCCGCAATCCCACAGGCTTTACACCTTTCTCTTTGGTGTATAGTTGTGAAGCAGTTCTTCCTCTGGAACTTCAAATTTTTTCTTTAAGGATTGCCATTGCTAATGAACTCACTACAGAGAACAACGACATTCTTCGACTTCAAGAATTAGAAGCGCTCGATGAAAAGCGGCTATTGGCTCAACAGCATATTGAGCTATATCAAGCCCGCATCTCGAAGACTTTCAACCGTAAAGTTAAAATCAGAGCCTTTCAACAAGGAGAACTTATTCTAGCAGTCAGGCGTCCCATGACTATGACTCATTCGAGCAAAGGCAAGTTCGTTGCGAAGTGGGAAGGACCTTACGTTGTCAGCAAAGTCTTTTCAAATGGAGCATACCAACTTGCAGAATTAGATGGTCGAGTTGCAATGATGCCTATCAATGGCAAATTCCTCAAAAAATACTATGTATAAATATAACAGAAATTTATGTAAATATGATCATGCAATTCATAAATAAAGTTTAATTTTTTATTTCATCATAAATGATGTTATATGATATCAAGGAAGGTCATTATCGTCCTTCTCAACATTGGGACGCGGACTACTGCCGTCCTTATCAAAGACATAATCAGCAAAAGAACTGAGGACTTCTTTGCTCGAGCCCACCAGGAACTTGCAGACAGCCATTCTCATGGTCTTTTCCTCTTCAGTCTTCCCTGGTTCAAGCAAAAAATCCAGGATATCCCGCGGTGGTTTGGGTGCTGACGAACCTTCGCCTGCTTCTATCTGCTTTGGCTGGACTGGTTCAGCAAGACGTTCTTCAATGCCCGCTTCAACCTTTGGGGTGACTTCAGCCTTCTTGGATGCATCTCCGAACGACATCTTTATGTTGAAAAGTGGAAATGATCATTCCTTCCAGATTTCTGTTCTATTTATAGGCAGAGATTCTCAAGACAATGAAACGACACATTTATCTGACGGTTCATCCGTTCATCACCATCCGACAGTTCACCTGTTCATCCGACGGTTCACCCGTTCATTTGACGGTTCACCCGTTCGTTTAATTCATCCGACGGTTTATCTGTTCATCATCATATGACGGTTCGTCCGTTCACACAACCATCTGACGGTTCATCCGTTCATTCAAATTCATCTGACGGTTCATCCGTTCATCAGACGGTTCATCCGTTCATTCACATTCATCCGACGGTTCACCCGTTCATCAATTCATTTGACGGTCCATCCGTTCATCCCGACGATTTATTTCGTTCATTTATCCATATCAGCAACTTATCGTCCTCGATTAAGTTGTCTATTTAAAATAATAATATTCGACAAATTATATTCTACCACGTCCACATTACCTCTGAGCAGATATAATGAATATAATTATTTTCTACAAAATCATCAAGAAATATATCATGTCCTGTACCTCTGAATATATTTTCTATCGCTATTATTTGTATCTGAACAAGATATGCAAGAAATAATAGAGCCACAATAAAATGTCTTTTATTGATCAAAATTTAAGACATTACATAGCATAAAGAAAGACGAGAAGATACAAGATGTTCTTTCTACTGAGACAGAGGCATTATCAGATTAGCAATCTGTTGTTTCAAAATCTGCAACCGTTCTTCACGAGATGCCATCACTTTCCTCCTGGCCTCTTCCATCTCAGATTCTTCATTAAAAACGGGCATGGTCACCATTCGGCAAGTGATTTCAGCATTATGAGCTGCTACATACTCGTTTCTTTTCTGAGTTAGAGCATCAATTTGTTGGACTGAAGTCTGATGCTCTGTAACTTTATTTTCTAGCTCCTCTTCGAGACGAGCAATTTCCACTCTCAGCTCGGCAATCCTTCTCTCTCTTCTCTCAGCAGTTGAGATCACCGATTCCAGCTTGGAATTATATTCAGCAGATTTAGTAGTATAAGCATCCAAGAGGTTCTGGAGATTCACTCTTTCAATTACAGCAGCCTGAGCCATTTGTTCAAACTTTGCCTGCACTAAAGGTTCCACTTCCCCTTTGTTGAGATCTTTATAGTTCTTTATGGAGATTTCCAGCTCATTCAATACATGGTCAAAGAAAGTGGCCTGAGCCTCATCACCTTGATCCCGGATGGCCTTCACCAAGAAAGAGGTCGGACTTCTAACCATGAAAAAATCAGTGTCTTCTTTATCCATCATTCTATTGATCAGAGGTTCCAAGGACTCGAAGAAGCATTTGGTGAATAATTGGATGACAAGCTAATTAGTCGCCAGACCACCAGGAGTTGCAGCTACTCCTGTTGATGACAAAGTTACAGGACGCTCGATTTCTCGTATTTGAACAGCAGGCTCCTTGAATAAGGAAACTAAAGTGGAGCTGGTTGCTCCTCCTAGTTGTTCCTCTGCAAAATCAAATACTGTCACTTTGCCTGTCATTTGTTATTGTCAAAGTGAATCAAAAGTGAAAACAGTCTTACCATGGGTGGATCCAGCAACAGGCCTATCATCTGTAGGAACAGACTTTAGCTGAGCAGAAGTAGCCTCAGACACTATAGCCTGGCTACTCCCTGCTTCAGAGCCACAAGATAAATGGCGGCTGCTACTGGCAATTGCCGTTGCCAGTACTATGTCCATGCATGTTTGAGGAGCAGAAGAGGATCCGGGTTCTGTATGGATAAAAGTAACGATGTTAGCTATCAAGTTATTTATTAAAAGAAGATCGCTAATTTTATTACAATACCTTCGGGAACAGCAACTGGAGTTTCCTCTAAATCTACCTCTTCATCAGCAATTTTCTCCGGAGATCTCGGCACCTCAGCCTCCTTTTCAGGAGTCAGGGTGTCTCGAGGGGATGTCTGGATCTCAACATTCCTTTCCGGATTTTGTGTTTCATCAGCAGCTTCTGATGGAATGCTCTCCCCGTTTTTGCTGTCCTCGGGAGCCTCTTCGCTAGCAGCATCAGCGACATGATCAGCTTCTGCTTGATAACCGAAGTCACAGCCATATAAAGCTTCGATCATCAAACGATCTTCTTTCGCAAGGGTTGCTCCCGGTGTCACGCCCCAGAACCAGAATACTGGAGAGCGGGGGAATGACTCAGCCAGCTATGTATTACGGGTAGAAGAATACCGTATAATACGATCAATGCTGTCTAACCAGACGGGGGGGGTGCATACTACATAAAAGTCTCACTATGGTCATTCCGCATCTATTGTCTCAATCATTCAAATAAGAAACAGTAATACAGAACATGTAAGATAAAGCAGTAAGGCGTCCCAAATGCTCAGTCAGAATGTTCTGGAAATCTGGCTTTACAAAACATAGCCAGATGGTATAGTAAGGTATACACAATTGTTATCAGCTACAATCTGACTTAGTTACAATTATGCAAGAGTAAGTACAAGACAATCCGACTAACATATCGGTGCCAAACGACTAAGTATAAAGTAGATGACAAAATGAGCGGTGAAGTAAGGAAACCCACTCGAGTCCTCCTGCGATCATCCCTCTAGTATTGACCATCTTGGAGGTAGAAGTAAGCTGGATCCTCGGGGACCGGCTCTAAATCTGGCCATGCAAAACCAGAGAGGTTAGACCTCTAATAGCAAGTACCACAAGGAAGGACGATATGAAGGACATAAACCAGTAAGTAAAAGAATATAATAATAGATCTCTGCTTGCTACTAGGATTCACATCACATCACGACACTTCGAACCAACCTCCCAACCAAACAAGGACAGAAGTTGGCCCATCATGTCCTGACATTCTGATCATTCCAGTTAGGTAACAGAGTAGTACAGTACACAAACAAATCATCTTGAACGGCCAATCAAATCCTATGGCTTGCTATTGTGAGTCCCAAGTTATCCTAGAATTATGCAATATAGAGATTCCTCAGTTCTTACTATGTACAAGCAAGGCTAGTCTATCCAATCAATCAATTGCGCCAATCATGTAGTTAGACGAGTCCCAGCGGGACGCCCGTCGTTATAGCATGTACAATAATATAAGCAGATACCGTTCCCTGCCCGTGTGATAGATTTACCGTATCTGTGGGAACCAGCCGGCCCGTCGGGCACTTAATAGTCCCAAGGGGGCTGCCATGTAAGAACTCGGGAATCCGTTCTCTCCATGCCATCGTTATTTTATTTGACTTAATGGTCTCTACGTTGAGTGAAGTTCCATACCGTGGATCATGGTCATTCGAATGAGTACTTTCGTACGGGGTACGATATGCGCAACTCTACAACGATACCCGTGCGGCTAGGTTGTAGGTTTTACATAGCGTGATGCAACAATCAATTTAACTACGGAATAATCATGCCTTGACCATAAAGTACACATGCTGTCTTTGTAAGATAAATAGAAAATTAAATAATAAATAATTACTTTGAAGCCTGCATGTGCCTGTATGCCAATATTCGGGATCGGCTAATCGAGTATAATAGTTCATTACATGAACGTGTCTCATTCATTTCATTCAATAAGACGACTAGCCAGTCTTCTTAGTTCCAACTAGGAACGCATGATCAATTATTAGTCAATGTCACAATCATTATCAATGGTGACAAGGCATGAAAGTCAATTAGTATTACATGGGGTCGAGCCTATAACTCCTCAGAATTAAGTTCTAGTCATACTGGGTATCCATGGATTAATCAAGACACATGACACATTCTACACAACAATCCATATTTACAATATTAACGTGTCATGATTTATCAAGTTCATGCAAAAAGGCGTAAGGATATAATAGAAAAATTATCATGCCATCACTAAATGAATAATTATAAGACAATTAAAACACCCAGGTCAAGAAGTCACGCCAACAAATCTATGCTAAGGCCAAAAGTCACGCAAGAAGTCTATGCTTAAGACCAAAACGTCACGCTAAGTCTAGCTGGGGTGAGCGTGGAAAATGGGCGTGAATAGTGAGCGTAAAAAATGATACACGCTGGCAAGCGTGAGCGTGAAAAGTCATGCAAGCAAGCACAGCGTGAGCGTGAAGGGAAATTCACGCAGACTCTAGTGAGCATGAAAGGTGACAAGAAATCTACGCACGCAAGGATGTGCATGACTAAAATACACGCACGCTCATGGATGTGTGCGTGACTGAAAATACACGCACGCTCATGAGAACGTTAGCGTGACTAAAAAATACACGCACGCTCATGAGAACGTGAGCGTGACTAAAAATACACGCAGACACGTACAGACGTGTGCATGACTGAAAATACACGCAGACACGTACAGACGTGTGCGTGACTGAAAATACACGCAGACACGTACAGACGTGTGCGTGACTGAAAATACACGCAGACACGTACAGACGTGTACGTGACTGAAAATACACGCAAACACGTAAAGACGCGTGCGTGACTGGGCTGATGTTTTACGCGAGCACGTAAGAACGTGTGCGTACAACATTTCCCGAACTCCAAGTACTATGGAGCCTTCGCTCCAGTGCCAGAGAAATACACACAAAGTTGATGGACTAAGAACCCATGAACAGCCGAAATACTACAACTTAGATCTAGAGAAAACCAGCCGTAGAAATCAAAAATGCTAAGAACTAATCTCTCTTGGAATCACGAGAAGAAGGCAAATGAACCATAAAAATGGGTGATTAAGAAGCAAGTTTGCACTTGCCTTCTCCTGCTGCTGGTAGGTGGTGGGTAGTAATGAGAGGAGGAAGAAGAAGTAATGGTGAGAATGAAGTAATGAGGAGAGAGAGAGAGATGGAAGCTTTAAATAGGAAGATGGTGGTAGGTGGGAGCTAACGGGCCGGGTTGCACAGATCCACCCAAGCCGAAACCCACTAAGACTAAAGCAGGAAATAAAATACAGGAAATAAAATGCAGAAATAAAATTGCAGAAAATAGATTAACATGGAATTTAAAGAGCAGATAATTAATTAACATGGAATTTAAAGAGCAGATAATTAATTAACATAGAAATTTAAAAGAATTTAAATACAGAATAATACATGATAAATACTAAATAAATACACATGAGCTGTACATGTATAAAAATATGCATTCCGGGAACGGGGAGTGACACCCGGTGTGGCAGAAAGATGAGTTTCCACTGCTGTTGGCAATGGAGATTGCAAAGGTTCATGCTCTGTTTCTGCAATATTGTCTCTAGGCTCTATGGCCTCATTTCTCCGGTCGATCTCTTCTCTCTCCTCAATATCCTCCCTCTGTTCCGGACTAGGAGTTTTATGTCCAGCCTTGGAAACAGGAGTTGGAGATGGCATAGTGAGCCCAGCTACAGCGTTCGCTACTACTGAAGACAAAGTTTGTCTAGAAGAAGAGACTGTTAAATCTCTTCTACGGACCAACCTTATCTTCCTATGCAGAGGTCTCTCAGGACTCTCTACGTTTATTGCCTCGACTTGTTTTTGAACAGAGGTCGGTGTGGCAGCTTCTTCCTGCTGAATTTTCTCAGCCAGCTGTCGAGATTGAGATCTGGTTGTAACCTTTTCTGAAGAATGATCCAAGATCAGTTTCTTCTTCGCAGCTGGGACAAAAGGCTCCTCTCTCCTTCTCTTCTTGGCCGGAGATTTCGCAATCTTCAAAGAAACATGCAGTGGCGCATTAACCTCTTCAGGGAACATAGCATCCCTCGAAACTTCTAAGGGTGCATCCACTGGCTCATGCACCTCATCATTGCCTGGAAGTGACATGATGACTCCTCCCTTCTTCAATCTCGTTGCAGACGCGAAGCTATCCGCAAGATTGAAGTTCTCGGTAAAAGTGTTCGATGATGTATAAAACACCGAATATGTGAACAGCATACGAGGGCCATGATTACTATTCACCTGCATCGAGAACGTTACTTTCGTATCTCGAGCATTGTAATAAGCCTAAGCTCGGGCTCCATCTATCAAAAAACCTTTTCCTTGTAGGCATGAGATAGCATTACCTACGTGGAATTGGTCGTACCCAAACTGCCGAGCAAACCGGCTGGAAAAATACGGCTCCAAGTAGCAATCTTCTTCAAACCGATATACCAAGTGGGATGGACGAATTGTCTTCAACCAATTAAAAGCTGTACGGCTCAAAGGTTGTATCTTTGAGTCAACCATGTTGGTCGACATCTGTTCATATCCGGCAGGAGGAGGAGTGCACTAGAAGTTCCATCCTTTGCCAAGGTTCAAAGCATATCTGCACTCTCTCAAAGAAGTGTATTTCTACTTACCGTGGGAGAATCTCCGCAAAAAGCTGCCACTGACTGGTCCCATGTCGGGGTCCATCAAAGTAGGATGGTGTAGAAGCAACCACCCGAACAGATAAGTATACGACAATTCTAGCCGAAGAAACTCTTTCTCGCCCTTAGCTTTCAGCATCAATTCGACGTACAGACGGAGACTGGCGTTCATTCTACAAGTCATCGCCGATAAGAGATCCATCTTGTAGCCGAAGACTAGTCGAACGGCAGCAAAAAGGATACCGCGATAAAAGCGGTCTACGGCACTTGCTCCGGGAACTACGAATCTACGGAGCCAATATGTCAAAAAACCTGCCAGTTGGGCTTCTTTTGACATAAATCGATATCCCACTCTTAGATAACTCTCGAGAGTGTCTCCTTTCTTTAGAGGAAGACATTGATAATCGTCCTTGATCTCGACATCCAAGTCACCACTTCTCTCCATTAACTTCACCACCTCAGTGCTGCTCAGTGGTTTAAAGAAGTCGGGATAGCAGTTGTCATATTCCTTGGTCTTCTTTTCTTTAATATGGTTGAGGAACAAATAAGGCAACCATTTGGACGAGTAGCAGGTACCAGATGTACCACTTTTGTAAAACAAAGTACAGATTTTATAATGACACAGCAGTTCTTCGAAGACTGCTACCATGGCTGTGTTCTCTTTTCTAAGTTTGTCTAACTCATCATTAGTTGGAACAAATTCCTCATACGGGGCATCCCCCATCGGCAGGTGAGAGATGTACTGCATCTCGTGAAGGGCAAACCCGATCTCTCCGTAGGGAGTCATAAAAGTCCCTGTCCTGTAGTTGTATCTTTCTGCTAGAGCCAGAAATAGATGCGGATTGGGGGCGAAACCGTAAACAGTAGCATGCACTGCTTGATACAAGTTAATCTGCTGAAGTTTGTCTTTAAACTTAGTCAAAATCCATTTTGCTATACAACTCCATCTCTTATAGTCTGGGTTCACCAGTCCAGTTAATCTGAGGTCTTGATCTGGATACCTCCCTTCGACCTTCGCGAACTCATTTGCGAATATTGGAACTCTCACGGGCATTAACAAAGAAGAATGTTCCGGTGGAATACAACCGGGCTTTAAACCTCTGAGCAAGACACTGTATCGTTCCGAAGAACTGTAGAACATGTCTTTCTTGTTAGGCCCCTTCTTCACGTAAATCTTTCCTGGACGGGTATTCTGAAAAGGTGTGAGATTCCATTCTATTTTCCTCGGATAGCTTGCATGAGCATATCGAGATAAGGGGAGACAACGGGAGATATTTGGTATCGAGATTGTCTTATCTTTCTGTTGGAAAATTCGTTCTTCCATCCGTGGCTTCGGCTGAGAGCTCTTCTCAAAAGCTTCGCCAAACAGAAATAGGGGCTTCTTGTGAATGATGGCATCTGCCGACTCCAAAAGTTGCCCGTTCATCAGACATAACAGGGTTTCATTATCTTGGGTTACCAAGATAGCTTGGCGAGATGCTGGCAGATCATAATATAGAAAGTGCACATGGGACAGGTCCTCTTTGAATTCCGATTCTGAAAGAGTTCCTACAAAATTCTCATACCCCGGATCTTCTCTGGTAACAACTGCATTAAACAGAAAAAACAAAAATTCAGTACAAGGAAAAATCAAGGATGCAACCATTAAACTGCGCAACCATCAGATTGCGCATACATCAGTTTGCGCAGCATCAGATTGCGCTGGCAATCCTGCGCAAAGCAGCAGATTGCGCTGACTTTTGCCAGCACAGTTCAACCGATTGCGCAAGAAAGTATTCTTCATAAAAATGAAGAATAACTAGTTCATGCAACCAAGACCCTAAAAAGGGTGGCACAATATGATCACATCTCTAAAAAAAGATGGATTTTGAAGATCAGTGAAGTCGAAAAACTCTAAAAAGAGTTTTCAATTGAACCATCTACCTTGCAACGCAGGATGCGCAGTCTCATGTCGAGAAGGACGTCGTGCCACCCTAGCCGAAGGCTCAGCGGGGGCTTTGCCCTTGTCGGCGGCGGAGGATCTCTTTGGCGCCATGGAGTTCGACGGGAAAGAAAGCCGAAGTCGGAATAAACTCAGGAGTTTCTTTCTCTCAAATCACAAAAGCAAAGTAAAGAATGAAATGAATATCGAAGAGAACTATTTATAAGTTTTTCAAAGAGTAACGGCTGCCTCAGACTGCGCCGAAAAAGTCGGATCGACTCATCCGATTGCGCAGACAGCTCATGCCTAACTTGATTTTAAATTTTGAAATTCAAAGTATTTCGAAACTTTGAATAAATTCAACTTTCGAAAACTTTGAAGGGGCTCTTGTAGGTCCTAAAAAATCAAGTTGCACCTATCAACAAATTCAGAAAATCAAGAAATACAACTTTCAAATGAACTGGACAGACATCAGATTGCGTATCATTCCGATTGTGCACACTGGACTGCGCACACTTTCAACTGTGCAGGCTGACGTGGCAATATTATTATTATCTGACAAAATCAAATTTTTCTGACAGCTGATAGCATAAAAAACGAGGAGACTGTTCGTTTATTGCGCCGCACAGCGCTCGAGGACAGCTGTACATGCAGCACAATCCAGTGCTTGCGCAATCCAGTATCTGTGCAATCCATTTCAGCGCAATCCGAAGTCAGTACAATTCATGTGGCGCACTTCATCCTGACAATTGACAAAAGTATCCCTGGCATTCATGCCATCAATTGCTCGTTACGTGGCAACCGTCTTTATACGATCATGCGTATTTCAATCAAATGATGCCATGTATCCAAGATAGTCAGCCCACAACCAGACAACTGCCTGTGCAGTCTGATGCTGCGCAATCCAGTTCCTGCACAATCCAACTTGCGCCATCTAGAATAACTAAAAATTGGTTATTTCCAGAACTCTATAAATAGAGTTTCAAGTCTTCATTCAATCAGATCAGATCAGAGATAGAGAGTTCAGGAGTTCTTGTCCAAGTGCTGTTGCATTCTTTCGAGGCTTTTGCCTTCAACTTCCGAGGCTTTCGCCTTCAACTTCAACTTCAGAGGCTACCGTCTTCAAAGTTCACATCGTCCAAGGGATAAAGCAATCGTCTTCTAGATTGGATTCCTACAGTTGTACTTTTCCAGAATTCTTATAATCTTTACAAAGTTTGTATCAATAAAGTTTCATACTTTTGTTTTTGCAAACAACAACTCTGGCTGCGCCGTTAGAAAATAAACTCCAGCTCTCATGCTCAATGCATCTGCCACTACGTTGGCCTTCCCAGGATGATACTGCAAGCTGCTGTCATAATCCACAAGTAGCTCTAGCCATCTTCTCTGACACATATTAAGATCTTTCTGGGTAAACACATACTTCAGACTCTTATAGTCGGTGAAAATCTCCACTCGATCTCCATACAAATAATGCCTCCAAAGTTTCAATGCAAAAACTATGGCTGCTAACTCCAGGTCATAGATTGGGTAATTTCTCTCATGGTCACGAAGCTAACGTGATGCATAAGCGACTACCTTACCATGCTGCATCAAGACACATCCTAATCCCTTGCCGGATGCGTCGCAATAAACTGAAAATCCTCCCGTCCCGTCGAAAAGAGTGAGAATGGGGGTCGTCATCAATCTCCACTTCAACTTCTCAAATGAACTCTGACATTCTGCTGTCCAAGCAAACTGCATATCCTTACGGGTCAACTGCGTCAGTGGCGCTGAAATTCGAGCAAAGACTGACACAAACCGCCGGTAATAGTCGGCCAATCCGAGGAAACTCTGAACTTCTGCGACGGTGCTAGGCACTGGCCATGTCTCTATAGCCACTATCTTCTGGGGATTAACTTCCACTCCACCTCTGGTGATGATATGACCCAAGTACGAGATACGATCCAACCAAAACTTGCACTTACTGAACTTCGCGTACAACTGGTGCTCCCTGAGAATCTGAAGAACTACACGAAGATACTGCTCATGCTCTGCCTCGTTCTTGCTATAGACTAAGATGTCGTCTATGAACACTATCACGAACTGGTCCAAATAGGGCATGAAGATACGATTCATGAGGTCCATAAATACGATCAGCACATTGGTCGCTCCAAATGGCATAACAAGAAACTCCCAATGTCCATATCTAGATCTGAATGTTGTCTTCGGGATGTCCTGCTCTCTGACTCTGATCTGATGGTACCCCGACCGCAAGTCAATCTTTGAGAATACTGTCGCTCCCCTAAGCTGATCAAATAAATCATCTATCCTTGACAAAGGATATCTGTTCTTAATTGTTACAGAGTTCAAGGTACGATAATCAACACATAATCTTGACGTACCATCATTTTTCTTCACAAGAAGCATCGGAGCTCCCCAAGGTGATCCGCTAGCACGAATGAATCCCTTGGTTCTAAGTTCTTCAATCATCTTGTACAGGACCTCCAACTCTGATGGTGCCATCCTATAGACTCTCTCTGACACTAGTGCCGTCCCTGGAATCAAGTCGACAGTGAACTCTATCTCTCTCTCTGGGGGCATGCCTGGAAGCTCTTCGGGAAATACGTCAGGAAACTCTTCTACAACTCTGGAAAACTGAACTACTGCTGCTACGGCCATCCGCAATGCTGGGGAAGAAGGTTCTACTCCACCTCGAGAAAATGAAAACTCTGGCTCACCAGGAATACTAAAAATAATCTTGCCGACATGGCAATCTATTCTAGCATACTGGTCTCTCAACCAATCCATTCCTAGGACCACATCATAATCGGCCATCGAAAACTCTATCAATCTAGCGGGAAACTCTCTACCGCTAACTACGATTCGACATGAGGAAAATACCCTATCTACACCTACAAGTCCGTTACCAGTAAGTATATTGAGCCTTACTGATAATAACTCGGGCTCCAGTCCTATCCGTGTCACAAATCGTGCAGACATAAATGAATACGATGTACCTGAATCAAATAATGCTGATGCAGGAAAAGAGTTGACGAGAATGGTACCTGCCACTACCTCACCTGATGCCAACTCCTCTTCTACGGTCAAAGCCATTGCTTGACCGTGCCCTCTGGGTGCTGGTCCCCTCTGCTGGAAACCTCTCTGGCGGTTCTGAACCTGCGCTTGGACCTGGGCATACTGTTGCGGTTGTTGCTGCTGGAATGTCTGAGCCTGAGGCGGCAATGGCCTCGGAGGCTGATACTGCTGCTGCTGCTGCTGCACTGGTGCCGGTCCCCTCACCGAGGGACTAGTCTGGGCCGATGAGGATGAACCGGCTCTCTGTGGACAGGACCCTATCATGTGATCCGGTGCCCCACAAGCCAAACACAATCCTTGTGCTCGGCGACATTCTGACATTACATGCCCTGGCTTCCCACAATGAGTGCAGCCTATTGTGGAAGACTGCCTCCGCTTCTGCTGCTGATGATACGTCGGAGTCAAATGCTGAACCGACGTAACTGATGCTGCCCTCCTCGGAGCTCCAATGGTCAAGGTCCTAGCAGCCGGGGCTGGGGCTGAGGACTGGGTCATCTGACCATGGGATCGCTTCCGTCCTCCAGTTATGTCTATAATTCTCTGCGAGGTATACTCATGCCTCTTAGCTGCCCGCAAAATAGCATCAAAGGTCTGATGCTCAAACTGCTCTACTGCTAGAATGATCTCTAGGTGGAGTCCCTGCTGAAACCGCTGCGCTCGATCAAACTCGGTTGCCACCAAAGTGGGAGCAAACCGACTCAGTCTTAAAAACTCGGCCGCATATCCATCGACCGTCCTGCTCATCTGCCTGAGATTGGTGAACCTCATCTGTAGGTCGTACCGAGCTACAGCATCGAAGTACTTGATCTGAAACTTGTCACTGAACACCGCCCACGGGACAGGCGTTGCCAATCCAACTGCTATCATCGCCCACCAGGTGCGGGCTAGGTCCAATAACTGTAGGCGTACCACAGCTACCTTCTCTCCTTCTGGAGTCTTGGCTGCATCCAAGATAATCTAATGTCCTGGAGCCACGCATCAGCTGCAATAGCGTCTTCACTACCGTCGAAGAAGGGAGGGTTGAGGTGCTTGAAACTGCTAGCCGTACTGTTCCCTTGATAACCAACACGGCCCATGGCATCCTGTACTGCCTGGTGCAGAGCATCGTCCTGACGATCTTGAGACGCAAGCAATATCCTGATGAGATCCACCAAGGTGCCATCGTCAGGCTCTGCACGCTGGACTGGCTGAACTGGGGCTCAGGGTCCCCGAAATGTATGACTCGGGAGGCCGCGCCAGAGTGCTGGGCTTGGTCTCCAGGTTGCTGCTGGTCCACTGGAGGTGCTCCGCCTTGCTGATCGGTAGGACCAGGAACAATGCCGCTGAAGAAACGACATGGGGAACAATAAGAAAGGACCATGATAGATCGAGGATATAAACATGTGATCCGATCAAGGATTCTGAAAGATCAGAAGGCACGAGTAGAGATCAAGGGCGAGTGCCGATTGAGACATCTATCCGGTAAACCCTCATATATCTTGATCTACAAGACCTGCATGGGCCACCACTTAAACCATATCACGCCCCAGAACCAGAATACTGGAGAGCGGGGGACAGACACAGCCAGCTACGTACATTAAAGTGAAATTTACCTCGCAATACGGTTACGGCTGTTTAGATGCATGAGGGTTTACTACAAGCCATCAGTCTCTTAAGGTCAATAACAAGCCTAGTGTCTCAATCTCAAGCAACAAGTAGATATAACAAGATGGTAGATCATCAGACATACAAGGTAAGGCGTCCCATACATTACATATTCAGATGATCATGAAGCTAGTCATACAAAATATGAAGACTAGCAAGAGTTTAAGTCATACATGATCAACCCTAGGATTTATCAATTATGTTACAGACCGTAGGCAGACAGTAAGTAAAGTTGCAACGAGCTAACACTTGCTCGGCGGCTAAATGCCTCAAAAGAATATTTGTACAATGGAGTGGGAAAGCAAAATAAAAACTCACTCATTGGCGGGATTTCTTCTAGTGTTCACCATCTGGCAGAAAAGTTGGAAGATCCTCAGTAGCTGCTCCGAAATCTGGCCATACAAAACCAGCTGGGTCAGACCCCAGAAAGAGCAAGTGCCACAAAGGGGACTTCACTTAAGAACTAAAACTAGCATGTCAGCACATAAAGTCATAGGTGAAATAACATAAGACATGAGTTAAAGAAAACAGGATGATAAACGATAAGATAACTAGAGGACTATTCCGGTAACCAAGTTACAACCCGTAAACCAAACAAGGACCGGGGTTGTAACCCTTCACCTGAATAGAACTTAGCCTCGAACCAATTATCGATAAAGTAAAGCATAAACAAGCATGTCCGGAGATATCCATGCACCGGATCTGGGCAAGACTAGACAAGATAGGACTCCATCCATCATTCACGACCAAGCAAAGAGTACGGCTTGATACTTAACTAACTAGGGTTATCACAAGCTTAGTTACTAGCAAGATGCAATGAGGTACGCCTACGGCCACAAGTCCTGCAGACTATCCAGGTTATCCAGACGCAAGGTTCAAGATTAGAGTTATCATGCCTTGTTAGGTGACTTGGATGCAACACATGACAGAGTGCATAGTAATCGTTTCATGTAGTGCCCCACATAACAGTGAGCTGGAAATGTGCCCTACTCGTCGGCAGGCTACAAGTCCATCAAGGAAGGCGCCCAAATAACGGGATTGTTTGTAGCCGGAATACCTCTCTATATGCTCTACTTGATCAATCTAGTCATTAACCTAGTCAGATTCAGTATGAATCCCTGACCGTGGTAACCAGGGATACATGTCCTAGACATGATGCGAGACAAGAATGGTTGCTTATACCAGCATATTCGATACAATCACCCACGGTGTCAAGAATTCACTTAGCATGTCAGTTAAGCCGTCGCAACAGCGTATCAAGGTTATCATGTCAAGATTACTTGTCAAGGGTGCACCACGGCGGGTCACCATCATGTCATGTTACTTATCAAGATTACTTATCAAGCCAAGGGTGCGTCACAACGGACCATCATCAAGAATTATCATGTCAATTTACTTGGCAAGAGTGCACCACGGCGGGTCACTATCAAGAGTTATCCTGTAAGGTCATAATGCCATTTCGTGTTTATGCAAGTGCACCACAACGGGTCACTGATCATGCAATTCCATCACTAAGTCGTGTTCAGATTAACATTCATAAATAATGTCATGATCACATCGGGTTCAGGTCGAGTTTATATCAGAAAGGCGTAAGGATATAAAATGGGTGCAAAAATCCTAAAAAGGGGGATATGGGGACATAATGCGCCCAAAGAGGAGGAGCAAGGGGTACTATGGCCAACAAGTGGCATTAGCCAAGTTGCGCCAGGATAACAGGTTGCGCCAAGGCAAGTAGGGTCAGACTATGCAAGAGGTCAGACTGCGCATGAGGTCAGACTGCGCATGAGTCAGACTGCGCACGAGTCAGACTGCGTACGAGTCAGACTGCGCTGCGCTAAAGAGCGCACGCAACTCAGTGGCGCATGCTAAAAAGCTCGTGCACACTGCTCACTGTCTTCTCCAAATCAGCAAGAACTCCATGGTTCGAAACCATAGCTTCAAAAGTCTATAACTTGGTCAAAACAAGTCCAAATCCAACTTTCAAATGGTCAAAATTGGGTAGAATGAAATTCTCTTTAACATGGAACCATCAAAATTTTAAAACAAAGAAGTTTGATAGATCAAAACTACCAAAATCCGAAAATGACCAATTTCTAGATCTACAAAAATCAAAGCCTCAAAATGGAAAATGACAAGTTCTAATGTGTCTTAGAAATATGAGGAGAAGCTAATGGAACAATAAAAATGGGTTCTCTTGTGGAAGCAAGTTGCACTTGTCTAAGGGGTGTTTTTGGTTGGTGGTGGGTTTAATGGAGAAGGAAGAAGAGTTAATGAGAAGTGGAGGAAAGAGAAAAGTTAGGTGGGTTATAAAGGGGGAAGGTGGTGGGTTTAACATGATGAACCAAAGAATAAACTAAGCCAACCAAAAATAAACCAAGTTAAACCATTACATGCCATGATGAACCTAATCAAGATTAAACTAAAATTAGCTAGCCAGGCAGAAAAATAAAATACATGTCAGGATTCCGTATACGTATACTGAAAATACGTAGAATAGAAAACGGGGGGTGACAGCAATAATCAAAACTAACCACGGTATAATCATGCCTTGATCATAAAGTTCACATGCTATTTTTGTAAGATAAATAAATTGAAGCCTGCATGTGCCTGTATGCCAATATTCGAGATTAGCCAGTCGATTTCAATAGTTCATAATTAATATGAACGTGTCTCATTCATTCAATTCAATAAGACGACTAGCCAGTCTCTTAGTTCCAACTAGGAACGCATGATCAATAATTGATTTAGATAACAGTTAATGCTAATTAATGCTAAGATCATAATATTAATTAATATCAATCAATGTCAACCAATGTCAATTAATGTCAATCAATATCAATCAATGTTAATTCAGGGACGTGGATCAGCCAAAAGGCATTATGGACTAAAGTTCATGCGGCCAGGTAATTGGGATTCCATGCGGCTCAATGCCTATGCGGCCGAGAAGTTACAAGCCTTATGCGGCTGGGGTTCTCGCTCATGTGACTAGGTTGGAAACAAGCCTCATGCGGCTCACTGCCATGCAGTCAAGAGGGTGCAGTCTTATGCGGCTGAGAAAAAAATAAAGTCTATGCGGCTAAAGAAAAGTAGTGCCTATGCGGCGGGAAAATGATTTAGTCTATGCGACTAAAAATCTCTTATGCGGTCGAACTTTCATGCGGCTACGATGGACAGGAGTACATGCGGCTGCGGCCAAATGGAAGCTCATGCGGTTGCGGCCAATGGAAACTCATGCGACTGCGGCCAAATAGAAGCTCATGCGGCTGCGAAAACTTATGCGGCCAAGATAATGCCATGCGGCCGGAATCTCCATGCGGCTGAAAGTGAAACGCATATGATATGATGTATTTGATGCTCCCGAGGGAATAACATCGTATAAAAAGATCCATATAGTACTAATCCGTATTTCCATCGTGTCAGCATCAAGTAAGATAATCTAGAACGAGATAGTACTCCTAGCAATAATGAAACGGTCAGAGAATGTACTCGCCTGTATCCTGAGTATCTGAAGAATATCTACTGTTCGAGGAGTGGTGTCTGTCTCCTATAGAACAGTACAAGTCACTATAAGTCTAAAATGATAATAAGATGCAATTCAATGCATTCTATATGAATCTAGGTCAATCTAGACCAAAGTAAACTCTTGGTCAACTTTGGTCTATCCTAAAAGTCAAACTAGGTTAACTAGGTCAAACCTAAGTCAAACAAGTCTATACTAGTCTAACTAGTCTATCCTAGCAAGCACACAACAAACACAAGACTAAATAAGCCATCACTCACAACCATCTATATATATTTATCATATATATATATATATATATATATATATATATATATATATATATATATATATATATATATATATATATATATATATATATATATATATATTTTATAGATATTAGGCTATAACAAGGCAATATATAGCATACAACAAGTCATGTATTAAGATGCTAAGAGATAGAGTGTGATAGTGTTAAGTATGTATGTGATACATTATGTGAAACTAAATCAGCATTAAGACCAATGTGCAAGTGCTAATACAAGTGTTTGCATTATCTAGATTCACATATTCAAGAAAGGGTTATAGTGTACAAGTGTGTTCAGACTTTAGGGTGTAATGTGGCATGTATGATGTACATTACAGGGGTTATACAAGGGTATCTCAGATTTTAGGGTGTAGTGTAATGTGTGTGTATATGATTGTGTGTGGAGGGGTGTGAAAACAGTGTGAGTGAATCATCACAGGGAAAACAGTGATAGGTTGAGGGAGAAAATGTGTGAATGTGTGAAGATTGTGTATGTGATGGAGTAACATTGGTTTCAGGATTTTGTGTGTGTGTGTGTGTGTGCATGTGTGAGTGATAGCAATATGAGGAAACTGTGACAGTGTCATGGGTAAACATGAATCAGAAATGTGTGTGTGATAGCAATGTGAGTGAGTGAGTAAATTTTGAATTAATCTCATGTTCAGAAAACTGAAACCTATGGCATGTAACCCCCAACCCAAATTGCAAAAACCCAATACAAAGATCCTTAGCATTAGCATAATTCACAGCTAACCTATCAATCATCCATCAGTTAACCAATATGTAGATGAACTAGTTTAACATTCAACACCATAAAATCAGGAAAACGAAAATCAATTTAACCCAAGAAATCAGTTTCGGTTTGTGTATCAGCCTATTGTATCAAAATATGGAAATGTCACGACCCGCACCCTAGAGTAAGGGCACGAGACGTGGGTATGTCCAGCCTACGCCGCAGTGTCGGTGGTAGAACGCTGTCCTAGGTCACAACATCTAATAATATAATTTTAGGCAGTTTATACTCCCCGAATGGGGGTGAAATAGCAGAATGTAAACTCAATCACAACTAAGGAAGAAGAAGCACGATATGATATAGAACTCAAAGAAAATACAGATGATCAGAAGAGTCTAAGATAACGTCTCAGCAAATATCCAGAATACAAGTTTCAGCTACTGAATATGAAAGAATATACAACCCAGATCTCAAGACAGAAATAAGTCTAACTAACTAGTCTCAAGACAACATAAGTAAGATAAGCCTAACTAAGCTAGTCTAGGCAATAGGGGTAATGTCCTCAGCTAGAGCTGGGTCCTCCTAAGGTTCTAGCTCGCAAGTGTCGTCTAGGGTTGTCCCGTAGAAGGTATCCACACAGGCCTCCTCCTCGTCCTCTGTAATATTTTCAACAGGTCCAGTCAGGACAGAAGCGAGCACAATACATCTCAACAGATCATAGCAGGTTAGAAAATATAAACATGCAGTAGAGTAAGATACATGAAATTAAAAGGAAGTACATGATGTAAAAGAGGAGAACTGTATGTAAATAGCTACTGTATATAGAGAACTAATAGTGGCTAGTGATGTAGAGTACAGGATAGGACATGTGAACAGGACAGATTAGTACATGATCTACACTAAAGAGTTTCACATGATCTACACTACTATAGAATTTGTTCACATGACTATTAGCACTCCTCCGTTCCCCAATCAATACACAAGGATATAAGCAAGTTATGTTATTATACATGCTATCACATGAGGGCCCATGAAAGGGTGCACATGATAGTATACATGAGGGCTCTGTGAACATGAGAGTACATGATTCACAAGAGTATACATGTATGGTGAAAGCACATGAGTACATGATGAAAGTAAAACGCACATGACACAATGTACCCGATGCTCCCGAGCGGGATAATATCGTATAAAGAGATCCATATAGTACTAATCCGTGATAATGTCGTGACAGCGTCAAGTAAAGTAATCTAAAGCAGGAATATAATTCTAAGCAGGATATAAAATGATCAGAGAATGTACTCGCCTGGTATCTGAGTGTCCGAATGAAATGTACTGTCCGAGGAGAGGTGTCTGGCTCCTAATCAGAACAGCACAAGTCACAACAAGTCTAAAATGGTAACAAGATGCAATTCAATGCATTCTAAATGAATGTATGTCAATCTAGGCCAAAGTCAACTCTTGGTCAACTCTGGTCAACCCTAGAAGTCAAACTAGGTCAACTATGGTCAAACTAGGTCTAACAAGTCTAAACTAGGTCAAACAAGTCATTCTAGGTCTAACTAGTCCATACAAGTCTATCCAAGCTATATAGGAAATCAACATACAATCCTTGATACAATTTGTGTATATACATTATACATACAAAGTCAACCTATGCTATAGAGAACTAATATATATAGGTATGAATCAACCTATATATATATATATATATATATATATATATATATATATATATATATATATATATATATATATATATATATATATATACATACATACATCACTATATGATTATATAGATACTAATGTGCATTTACATACCTAATAGGCCTATACAATACACATACATATATTATACATGTATACATAGGTCATAGTACAATACATTAGGAATTACCACACATATATATACATTAACTATATATATATACATTACAATATAGATATACACATATAATATATATACATTATGTATATATATAGAGAGAGAGGGAAGGCATGTGTGTGTACATGTGAGTGTGTGTGTGTTTCCTGTGAGTGAACTGTGAACAGTGAGAGTGAATCATAGAACAGTGTGTGTGTGTGTGTAGAGTGAGAGGCAATGTGTGTGTGTCTATGTGTCAAGAGAGTGTGTGTGTGATAGACAATGAGGGAAAACAGTGTGTGATAGGATTGAATGTGTGTAAATGAATGTAACAGTGATAAGAAGTAAAATAGTGTGTGTGTGGGTGAACAGTGAGCAGTGAGGGGTAAAATGTGTGGCTGTACAGTAACAGGAAAAGGAAGGCAAGAAAACCAATTTTCATTTACAAACCTCAGTTTCAGTTTTTAGTCCACAACTTCAAGACCCCATTTTGAATCCAATACTCAATGCAAATCTCCCAAAATCGACATATAGCTAGAACACATATAGGAGAACTATATTAGGGTTTAAATTATGCTAATAACAGTGTTAAATGGGTTAATTTAACTGCCAAAGTTCGATTAATAAAACTGGAAAATACTGAAATTAAACTTGGTATCAGGAATTTTAGAGGAAATTGGAAATTGACACATAAAACAACTAACATGTATAATTAGTGGTTGGTAATGATAATATAGGGTGTGCACGTGTCATTTAGTGTCAAAGTGTCACACCACGAGGACACAAACGTGTCCAAAAGCAATCAAACCCAAAACCAATACACAGGACACTGCACAACAGTGCACTGTCTCGTGCGTGTGTGCACCTAGGTCTAGGACACGACATAGGTGTCCAAGTGTCTCATGGTCGTGTCCCTAGGTTCGTCTAGGGTTAGTCTAGGTGTTTAGGTGCCTGCACGGTATCCAAGTGTCTCCGTGTCCATGATACAGTTGCGTATCAGAGCCCGAATACTTGACTGATTCAGTCAGTGTAAACCCAGTGCGGGCAGGAGAACGTGTCCGACACGACACGAGAGCATCTCCAACTTGGAGGGCCTCGTGTCAGTCATTGCCCCTTAGCCCACACCAAGTGGCATGACCTGAGTCGCCGTGTCCAGTGAGGAACAGCACGCGAGTAGCAGGACACGCACACTGCTCGCGCGCGTGTATGCACCCACGTGTGCACGTGTCCAAACCGACACGACACGACACCAAATCAATCCCAGTCCACTGAAAAACAACAACCCACACCAAATCGATCATTCCTATTCAAAAATAATTTAAAAATTAAATCGAAATATCCTTTGGGGCATTTCGTCAAACACCTACTGTAGGGACTGATACGTGTCCATTTAGGACACAAAAATGACACAAAATCCTACAAAAATCTAGGGTTAGCTAGGGGACACTTAGATCTAGTTCATTATGCAGAAATAACAACATCTAATTAAGAGTTTTAGGGATTTATCTATTGGTGTCCAAATGCAAGAAAAGCTTCCAATAGGGGGTTCCTCCTTGCTAGCAAACTTCTTCAAATTGTTCACAAACTGAGAAAAACCTCCACAAACAGCAAGAATACTAAAATTAGGATCTAATGCAATTAATCTGAGGAAAAAATGAGATAAAGTGGAATTTCTATGAATTTATGAAGTTGGAAAAATACCTCTTCCTTAAACTTGTTCTTTCCTAAAGAGGCTAGCCCTAATGGAAGAGAGTATTTATAGGGTGGGATTCCCTAGGCTAGGTGGCCGGCCATAGAGTGAATTAGGGTTAGGGTTAGCTAGTGGCTAATGGGTTGGGCTTAGTTAAAATCTATGGTTCAAAACCACAAATCATGACTTGTGACTAAAAGCCTTCTATTCTAATCTTGAGTTTAATGACTAAACCATAGGTTAACTCTAGTCTAACTAGGGTTGCATGACCTAACCAAGTCCAAACACTACTAGGGTTAGCTCCTAGGTTAGCCTACCAAGTCAATGCTAGTCAAAGTCAACCATCATTCAAATAATTCCAAAATAAATCCTAAAAATTCCCATAAATTCAATTAAATTATAATAAATTCAAATAACCTTAAAAATAACAAAAATACCCTCAAACTAGAAATGTGGTAGTAAAAAATCTACCCTCCTTAAAAGAATTTCATCTTCGAAATTGAAAGGCGAAATGCAACTGATGAGAAGGATAGAAAGTATACCTCACGGTCCAAAAAGATATGGGTATCGCTCGCGCATCTCATCCTCCCGCTTCCAGGTAGACTCTTCTGGAGAATGATGCCTCCATGCGACATGTACCAAGGGTATGACCTAGTTCCTGATCAGAACCTTCTTCCGTCGATCCAGTATCTCCACTGGCTGCTCTGGATAGCTGAGAGAAGGCCCAACCTCAATCTCCGAATGATCGAGCACATGGCTAGGATCAGCCACGTACCGTATCAACTGTGATACATGGAATACGTTGTGGACCTCCACTAGTGCAGGTGGCAAGTCTAGCCTGTATGCTACATCGTCGACTCTTCCGCTGAGAACGAAAGGGCCGATGAAGCGCGGGCTAAGCTTCCCGCCTCCACTAAAACGTATCGTACCACGAGTTGGAGATATCCTCAAGAAAACTTGGTCTTCAACCTAATCACAAGAAAGGTCTCAATTATTAAATAATCAAACATGATCAAAATCACAAACAAACAAACCTAACTCTAATCCTACTCTAATCTGTACCTCAAACTCCAACGGCCTCCGGTGGCTATCGGCCCAGTGCCGATGTCTGTCCTGCGCCACGCGAAGTCTGTCCCTGATGAGCTTCACCTTCTCGGCTGCGTCAACAACCATCTCTGGCCCCAATAAAGCTCGTTCACCAACATCATCCCAAGATAAGGGTGTATGATACCTACGCCCGTACAGATCCTCGAAGGGTGACATCTCAATGCTGGCCTGGAAACAGTTGTTGTAAGCAAACTCCACCAAATGTAGATGATCCTCCCAGGAACCTCCAAAGTCCAAGACGCACGTCCGTAGCATATCCTCGAGCGTCTGAATAGTCCTTTCTGACTGTCCGTCCGTCTGGGGGTGGTATGCAGTACTAAACTTGAGCTGAGTGCCCAAGCTAATCTGCAGACTCCTCCAGAAATGGAAAGTAAAGCGACTATCCCGATCCGAGACGATGCTGACCGGAACCCCATGAATCCTGACTATCTGCCGCATATACATCTCTGCAAGCCTCTCTGTAGACGTACCCACCTTGAATGACAAGAAGTGGGCCGATTTGGTCAACCTGTCAACGATGACCCAAATCGCGTCTTTCCCTCCTGGTGTATGCGGTAATACAGATACGAAATCCATGGTGATATGCTCCCATTTCCACTCAAAAATGGGCAGCGGCTACAACAATCCACCGGGCCTCTGCCTCTCTGCCTTGACCTGCTGACAGACCAAGCACCTAGCTACGAAGCGAGCCACCTCCCGCTTCATCCTGTACCACCAAACATCTTCCTCAGATCTCGGTACATCTTGTTGGTACCAAGGTGTATAGAGTACTGAGATCTATGGGCCTTCTGTAAAACCTGCTTCATGAGCTCTCCGCTGGGCACACATAACCTGGAACCGTGCCTCAAGGCACCATCCTCTGCAAGAAAAAACTCGTCCTCCACCAATCCTGCTCGGACCTGCTCTCGGAGACACCGCAGAGTAACGTCCTCAAACTGTATCGCCTTGATCCTCTCCATCAAGTTCGACTGTATCTGCATGCCCCACATCTGCATCTGCACTCCGGGCACGATCACCTCAATCCCCAGGCTCTCCAAATCAGCAAGCAAGTGACGGTCCATGGTCAAACACATGGTTGTTGGATGCCTACTCAAGGCATCGGCAACCACGTTGGCCTTCCCTGGGTAATACTGAGGTGATATGTCGAAGTCTTTCATCAACTCTAGCCATCTGCGCTGCCTCATGTTCAGCTCCTTCTGAGTGAACACATACTTTAAGCTCTTATGATCTGTAAAAATCTTCACCCTCTCTCCATACAGATAGTGCTTCCACAACTTCAGAGCAAATATCACTGCTGCCAGCTCCAGGTCATGGGTAGGGCAGTTCTTCTCATAGGGATGTAACTGCCTGGAAGCATAGGAAATCACCTTTCTGTGCTGCTGCAACACACAACCCAGCCCCTTCCCTGAAGCGTCACTATAAATAGTGAATCCCCCTGATCCTGAAGACAATGTCAGAATCGGAGCTGTCGTAAGCCACTTCTTCAACTCATCAAAAGCTGCCTGACACTCCTCTGACCAAACAAACTCAGCATCCTTTTGGGTCAACCGAGTCAACGGCTCTGCAACCCGAAAGAAATCCTGTGAAGAACAGATGGCAACTCTAGAGGGGGGTGAAGAGAGTTATAGCAATAATAACCAATTAAAAATTAACTCTTTCACGATCTAAATATAATCAGAGTAAATGCAGAAAATAGAGAACGAGCAAGAGAGTATACGCAAACACAGCCGATTTTAACCTGGTTTCCCTCGTGGAGGACTAGTCCAGGCCTGAGAACTCTAGCTCAGGATTAAATCCACTATTTGTGAAATAGTAGTTACACCCCGTGCCTTTACTTCAGAAGAGCATGTCAACTTCTTTACAATGGATCACAGTGGCGATGCTTGGAATTTTCCAAGCGACTTCTTAAACTCTTGCACAAGACTCCTAACTGAGAGATGCTGAGCACTCGAGACTTGGGAAACTTGTGGCTAGTAGATGAGAAGGGTATGGCTTATATTGAGCTTAAGAGAGAAGAGAAGAGAAGATTTGATGGCTTGAAATGAGAGAATTCTAGGTCTATTTATAGGTTTTTATCAGCCAGAATTCTGGTAGGAATTTCAAAAAATTTGGCCGTTGGACAACTAGCAACCAGCCAACCCTAAAAATTAGGGTGCTGATTTTTAGGGGACAGAGTTCGGCCCGAACTCTGTGTGGAGGCAGAGTTCGGCCCGAACTCTGTCTTCAGAGCACAGAACTGGTCCAAGGGTGAATTAGGTTAAGTTTGGATGTGGAGCTTTATGGGCTTTAGCTAGGTTGTGGGTTGAGTCTCAAGAGTCCAGCATAACTCAGCTTACAAACATTCTAGACTCAATAAAATATAAAAGTACAGACGCGAAAACGACTGGTACAACTGAGCTGTCGTCTGGGCTGACGTCTGGCTTGAGCAGAATAAAGTCGTCGTGTGTCTTATTGAATTATCACAACTATTATTTAGTCAATGTTATCAATATTTGGTTGACTGTGACTTTGTGTCAACAATCTCTCCCATATTGATAATTGACAAAATAATAGTTGTATATTCAATATCCATACCTGGACACATGTAACGACATAGCTCCCCCATAATAAGTGCCAAGCTTAAAAGTAACTCCCCCATAAATAATGCTGTGAATCTCTGTTGTCCTGTTAATAATAGGCTTCCAAAAGCACATATAAACTAAACAAACGGAACAGAATATACACATAACTCCACCTTTTGGCATTTAGCAATATGAAATAAATAAGTGAGAACAGGCAAAACACACATAATGAGAAGAAACTGCATATAATATAATGACCAAGAGTCATAAAAACTATCAATGTCTCAAAAGCATAGTGCATAGTAAGTTTACTACAAACTAAGTACATAAATGTAACTAAAGCAAAAAGCAGAAAATATAATCTAAGATCTCCAGTACCAGCCTCAAGTAGCAGTCCAAAAACCATCAACGAGCACGAGAGGGCCCAGCGTCGTCCGATGGATCAGTAAAGGAGCGACGTGGGTCCACAAAAGCCGAGTCCGGATCCATGTAGCGACGAACCCAAGGGTCATCAATGCGAAAGCCCTCACGATCGGGATCTCGCTCCATAGGAGTAGGCATGGTAGGATGGCGAGACATGGAATACCGAATGTCATGCAGCGAGTTGCTGATAGCACTTATCTGCAGTGTGGTCCGATAATCCAGCTGCGTCCAACGATCGTCCTCCAAAGCAAAACGATCTCGGAGCATGGTCTGAATAGACTCGAGAGTGGCAGGAGGAGGAGGGGGATCCTGTCCGAGATGAGGGGCATCCGGCTCATCCTCAGAATGCTCAGACACGACCGGGGAGCCGACGGCTGCATGAAGTCTCCTTGCCTTGGAAAGAAAGATAGGGGCAGGCAAGAATGGACACTCATCAAGCGGTATATGGAACGCACGAAAGATCATCGGAAGATATAAGACATAAACCAAAGATCTTGGTTTCTTCCTACAGTTGATCATCCAATCCATCATTGTGCGTGGAAGGTTAAAGGGAACATGGAAGTGGAGATGGTATAAAGCTGAAATCTCAAAATAAGTGACTTCATCGGTAGAACCCGCTTTGGGTAGAATTATGTTAAAAATGATCCGATGAAGCTCATAAAAGTAAGGATTGAGATACTTTGCCAAGAGCTTACGAAGACGTGTGTTAGGGCTACACAGGTCGTCCTTGAAGCTCTCTAGAGAAATCCCTTCGGGAAAGATAAAGGATCTAGCTTCAACAAGCTTTTCCTAAGAATTAGGCTCAATAAGGTCAAGATATTCGGCTAATTCAAAGTCATCAAATGAGATATCAATACCCGCAACACGTGAATAGATACGAGTATCATCATGAGTCAAATTGCAATAAAACATTTGTATGGCACTACGATAAATGACCGAATTCGAATTAACAAGTTCATCAAGACAGAGGTCATTAAAGAGTGCATCATATTGTGAGAAAATTATGAAGTTTATGGGGTGTCCCGTAAACACCGGACGTGTCCGAAAATCGCTAAACCATTCATTGGATGCGTCTAGATATATTAATATTTGGTCGTCGAAAGTGTTTGGATCACGTGGATGAGAAGGGTTGAACAACGGATGGGTTGGTTGTTCAATTGCCGGTGCAACCGGTGGTGCAACGGGCGGCTCAACGGGAGGAGGAGCATTCGACGAGGAAGCACCCTCGGTCCGAAGTCTCTTCCCACGGTTAAACAATCGTGGAGCCATAACACAATAGATAGAAAAAAAATTTGAGATATAGAAAAGAAAGGAGTTATACCTCAATATATTAAAGGATTATGAAAGAGAATGGAAAACCAAGCCTTCTCCTTGAGTTTGGGGAAGAATGGAGCCCAAAAGAGGAGAAATTAGGGTTAGGGTTTTGAGAATTTTTAGTAGGAGAAGTAGAAAAGGTGGTAAGAATGAAGAAGAGGTAAGAGAAACCGAAATAAAGAGGAGGGTTTCTCTTGGTCGGGTCAATTTTTGGCCATTGGATCAAAACAAGATCAACGGCTGAGCGTCGGCCCGATTCTGGAACAGGAAGACCGAATTCGGCCCGAACTCTGTTAGGGGCAGAGTTTGGCCCGAATTCCGGTTCCTCGGGACAGAACTAAAATCAGGCTGAGTTGAAAAAAATGATTAAGTGAAGATAAAAACTAATATACTATATGAGTATAAGAGAGTAAAAGATCCAATAAGTAAATAGATTGATGACAGATAGTGAGGTCACAACAGTAATGTGAAGTTTTGAAAATTTAGTATTTCAGCGAGTAATAAATAAAAACGAACCGTGTAATAAACAAGGAAATATATCATAATTTAATATTTTGGATCTGCCATGGGTTAGCTGCAGGGGCCGGATCCCAGCTAGCGGTAGTCCTGAGGACTAGTGTACCGTGTCGCTTAGGCTTTTACGCCTTGTTGTCAGAAGGACCCTTTCGGCTTGTACCCATAGTAAGTTCATCATAAGAGAGTCACAATATATTCGATATTTACGCAGGTTTATTTTTAATTTATAACAGCTTCATCTAAAATTTTAAGTTCACGACAAAAAAAATTAAAGCGCTCTTCGGATAATGGTTTGATAAAGAAGTCTGCTAACTGATGATCAGTGTCAATAAACTCTAAGTTAATCGTGCCATTTTGCTGATGATCACGCAAAAAGTGGTATCGAATCTCAATGTGCTTCGTGCGTGAGTGACAAATAGGGTTCTTAGTAAGATTTATTGTACTAGTGTTGTCACAAAAGATAGGAATATGCATGAAAGATAAATTATAGTCTTCAAGGGTTTGCTTCATCCACAGAATTTGTGCACAACAATGCCCAGCTGCTATGTATTCAGCTTCAATTGTGGATAGTGCGACCGAATTCTGCTTTTTGCTAAACCAAGAGACTAAAGTTTTTTCTAATAAATGAGACGTGCCGCTCGTACTTTTACGGTCGACCTTGCATCCAGCAAAGTCAGCATCAGAATAACCAATGAGGTCAAATGATGTTGACTTGGGATACCATAGGCCCATTGTAACCGTACCCTTAAGGTATCGAAAGATACGCTTAACCGCGGTCATATGTGATTCCTTAGGATTAGCTTGATATCTAGCACACAGGCAAACACTAAACATTATATCAGGGCGACTAGCAGTAAGATAGAGTAAACTGCCTATCATACCTCGATACTTACGCTGATCTACGGGTTTGCCACTATCATCTGGTTCAAGTTTGGTTGAAGTAGCCATAGGAGTGCTGATTGATTTGACGTTATCAAGATCGAATTTCTTTAGCATGTCCTTTGTATACTTCGACTGACAGATGAAGGTTCCATTTGACATTTGTTTGACTTGCAGTCCAAGAAAGTAGTTGAGCTCCCCCATCATGCTCATCTCAAACTCGGTCTGCATACACTTGGCAAAATCTTGACAAAGGGTTTCATCAGTAGACCCAAAAATAATATCATCTACATATATTTGTACCAACAGAATAGTATCTTTGAAAGATTTTATGAACAGTGTAGTATCAATTTTCCCTTTTGAAAAACCTTTCTCAAGTAAGAAGTTGCTAAGCCGTTCATACCAAGCTCTGGGGGCTTGTTTGTGGCCATATAGCGCTTTCTTTAACTTGAACACGTGGTCGAGAAATTTATGATTTTCAAAGCCAGGGGGTTGTTTTACATAAACTTCCTCCTTAATAAAACCATTTAAGAAAGCACTTTTAACATCCATTTGAAATAATTTGAAATTTTGAAAATTTGCAAAGGCACAAAGCATCTGAATGGATTCTAATCTAGCAACAGGAGCATACGTCTCATCGTAGTCGATACCTTCCTCTTGGTTGTATCCTTGGGCTACTAGACGAGCTTTGTTGCGTGTGACTGAACCATCTTCATTCACTTTGTTTCTAAAAACCCATTTAGTACCAATAATCGAGTGATTAGCCGGTCTAGGAACAAGTTCCCATACTTGGCTCCTCTCGAATTGGTTGAGTTCCTCTTGCATAGCAGAAATCCAAAATTCATCATTGAAAGCTTCTAAAATGTTTTTGGGCTCAATTTGTGAAATAAAGGCAGTGCTAGCAATAGAGTCTCTTAATGAAGATCTAGTAGTTACTTCTCATGAAACCTCCCCAATTACCAAATTTTCTGGATGTGATGGCTTGAAAGAGAATTTCTTAGGCAAGCTTTCCAGAGAATTTATTTCGGTTGTGGTGTTCATTGGAGTAGACGTTGATGGCTCAACATCATCATCAAGAGTGGCTGCTGCACTGTTATCTTCATCAAAAGTCACATTGGTAGACTCTTCCACAATTAATGAGCGTTTGTTAAAAACTCTATATCCCTTACTCTTGGCAGCATAACCAAGGAAAATACCATCGTCAGCTTTGGCATCGAATTTGCCTAAGTTGTCTTTGGTGTTAAGGATAAAGCATCTACAGCCAAAAACTCTAAAATAAGAAACATTTGGGGTTCTCCCGAACCAAAGCTCATAGGGTGTCTTTTTCGTAATAGGACGAATAAGTACCCTATTTAAAATGTGGCATGCTGTACTGACAGCTTCAGTCCAAAAGTATTTCGGAAGTGAAAACTTGTTCAACATGACTCTAGCCATATCGCCAAGAGTCCTATTCTTCCGCTCCACAACACCATTTTGTTGGAGAGTTCTTGGACAAGAAAACTCATGATCAAAGCCATTGGAATCACAAAACTTTTCAAAATTAGAATTTTCGAATTCGCCTCCATGATCACTTCGAATTCGAGTAATCATGTAGCCTTTTTTGTTTTGAACTTTCTTGACAAAAATCTTAAAAACTGAAATAGCATCACTTTTATAAGTAAGAAAGAAAACCCAAGTAAATCTTGAAAAGTCATCAACAATAACAAATGCATAAAGTTTTCCACCAAGACTGGCTACTCTACTAGGACCAAATAAATCTATATGAAGTAGTTGCAGGGGTCTAGTAGTGCTTACAGAGTTTATGGAATGGAAAGATGACTTGGTTGCCTTATTCAACTCACATTCGGCACATACGGTGTCCTTCTTGAATGTGATGTCGGGCAAGCCTCTAACTAGCTTCTTGGTCGATAGCCTGGATATGGTATCCATATTGGCATGACCAAGATGCTGGTGCCATAGCAATCGTTCATCTTTATGAGCATATATGCATCTACCTGCATTGTTAGTATTCCCAGACAAATAGAAAATATAAATGTTATCATCTCTTACCCCTTCAAAAGCAATGTCTCATGTTGACCTATCATATATAAGGCATTTGTTTTGTCCAAAGTTAATGTCATAACCATGGTCAGCAAGATGACTGATGCTGAGCAAGTTATGCTTTAACTCGGTCACTAGGCAGACATCCTTTATTACAGGAGAGGGAGGATAGCCAATAATACCATTACCTATAATATAACCTTTTAAGTTATTTCCGAAGGATACATATCCTTCTCTCTTCATCGATAGTGATGTGAAAAGATGTGCGTCTCCCGTCATATGCCGCGAGCATCCACTATCGAGAATCCACTTACTCTTAGTTGAGGAGGGAAGGTCCACCTACATCAAGAGTAGATGTGACCTTTGGTACCCAAGTTCTTGAGGGTCCTGAAGAGTTAGCTTTTGGAAACCATGCATATATCCTTTTATCTACTAATCTTCTAATTCTACATTGTGGTGAAATGTGTCCATGTAGACCACAATAGGTGCATGTAGCATTCCTATTTACATTAGGAGCATGCTGATGATGTCTATAAGCAGAATATTGATGATATATAGATTCAGCATGGTGATGATGACTATGTGGAGTGGCATGGTGATATTGTTGATATGGCATGGCATGATGATGATGTCTATATGGTATGACATGATGAGATTGTCTATATGTGGAGTGATGTTGATTGTGTCTTTGTGTAATATGATGATGATTGTATCTATGTGTAGCATGATGTTTATGTGACGTATGATGATTATTTCTACGTGCATGTGGTTTGTGAAAGTGTGTGTACATGTAAGCATGATTGTGAGCAGCATGAGGATGTCGTGGTTGACTAGTATGAGTTGTGTCGTGCTTAGTGTGTGTCTCATGTGATTGGGTTTGAGGTTGAGCAACCTGTTTTTTAGTCTCTAGTTTCTTAGAGACAGCTTGCAATTCAGTAATCTTAGCATTCAAATCATGCAACTTAGTAATAGTAATCTTGTGTCCATTCTTTTCTTCTGCAAGCTCTGTGTTGAGTGTTGTGATTTCTTGTGTTTGTTGCTCAATACGTGCCTCGGCATCATGTAAGCTTATTTTAAGCTTAGATACCTCATCATTGACATCCGTGGGTATAGTGTCTCTAATATTATCAAGTAAGAGAGAAAGTCTTTGTATTTCGACTTCATGACTTTTGATTTTGTCCTTGGCTTGTTTGTATTTACCAATAACCTTTTTATGGTCACTAAGTAAATCGGTGAAAGCATCGCCAAGTTCATCAAAAGTGAAGTCATCAAGAGTTTCGTTTGATACCTTGTCGGATGTCGCCATTAGGCACACATTAGCCGTATCTTGAGGAGAGTTCTTTTCTTCCTCGGAGTCACTAGCTTCGCTTTCATGCCAAATGCTTGTGTTGGCATATTTCTTTGAAGAAGTATTCTTGTATGGCTTCTCATAGCGGTTGCTTTTCTTTGAGAATGGACAGTCTTTTCGGACATGTCCCGTCTTCTTGCAACCGTAGCAAGTGGGCGCTTCTTCTTCATCTTCTTGTGGTTCCTTCTTTCTTCGGTTGAAGCAAAGGAATTTCTTGAAGTTACGAACCATGAGGGCTTGATCATCGTCTTCTGAGTTGTCGTCATCCGTCTCTTCGGGTTCAGCCCTCCGTCGGTGAGCTTTGAGTGCGATCTCCTTAGCCTTAGGAGCAGGCTCTTCGAAGTCCTTGAGGTCAAGCTCATGAGTCATTAGCTTTTCCATCAAGGTCTCCATGGACATGGTTGTGAGATCGTTTCCTTCTATGATGGCTGTCACCTTGGGGTTCCAAATTTTTGGTAGCCCCCTAAGTAGCTTGCGAATCTTTTCGTGATTTGAATATTGCTTCCCAAGCGACGACAGGGGATTGATTATGTCGAGGAATCTTGTGAACATTTGCGTGATCGTCTCGTTTGGCTTCATTTTGAAAGCCTCGTATTCTTGAGTAAAACGGCTTATTTTTTATTCCTTGACTTGGGTGGTTCCTTCATGCGTCACTTCTAGAAGCTTCCATACTTCGTGGGATGTGGTGCATGTGGATACCCTGTTGAACTTATTCCTGTCTATAGCACAGAATAAAGTATTAATAGCTCTCGCGTCTAGACTTGCATGTTTCTTTTCCTCGTCAGAATATTTGTCATGTGATTTCTCAACGAGATCGCCATTGACAACTATTCTGGCGGGCTTTTTGTAACCGTCAGTGACGATAGTCCACAGGTCAAAGTCTAGCGACTTGAGATAAAAACTCATCCTTGTTTTCCAATACGTGTAGTTAGTTCCATCAAATAGGGGAGGCCTATGAGTGGACTGTCCTTCACCGTGATTGGAAATCAAGGATTGTGTGGTTGCCATGGATCAGCTCTAGGATGTAAGTCCTTGTAAAGAGAACAGAGCTCTGATACCAATTGAAGAACAGATGGCAACTCTAGAGGGGGGTGAATAGAGTTACAGCAATAATAACCAATTAAAAATTAACTCTTTCACGATCTAAATATAATCAGAGTAAATACGGAAAATAGAGAATGAGCAAGAGAGCATACGCAAACACAGCCGATTTTAACCTGGTTTCCCTCGTGAAGGACTAGTCCAGGCCTGAGAACTCTAGCTCAGGATTAAATCCACTATTTGTGAAATAGTAGTTACACCCCGTGCCTTTACTTCAGAAGAGCACATCAACTTCTTTACAATGGATCGCAGTGGCGATGCTTGGAATTTTCAAGCGACTTCTTGAACTCTTGCACAAGACTCCTAACTGAGAGATGTTGAGCACTCGAGACTTAGGAAACTTGTGGCTAGTAGATGAGAAGGGTATGGCTTATATTGAGCTTAAGAGAGAAGAGAAGAGAAGATTGGATGGTTTGAAATGAGAGAATTCTAGGCCTATTTATAGGTTTTTATCAGGCAGAATTCGGCTAGAATTCTGGTAGAAATTTCAAAAAATTTAGCCGTTGGACAACTAGCAACCAGCCAACCCTAAAAATTAGGGTGCTAATTTTTAGGAGACAGAGTTCGGCCCGAACTCTGTGTGGAGGCAGAGTTCGGCCCGAACTCTGTCTCCAGAGCACAGAACTGGTCCAAGGGTGAATTGGGTTAAGTTTGGATGTGGAGCTTTATGGGCTTTGGCTAGGTTGTGGGTTGAGTCTCAAGAGCCCAGCATAACTCAGCTTACAAATATTCTAGACTCAATAAAATATAAAAGTACAGACGCGAAAACGACTGGTACAACTGAGCTGTCGTCTGGGCTGACGTCTGGCTTGAGCAGAATAAAGTCGTCGTGTGTCTTATTGAATTATCACAACTATTATTTAGTCAATGTTATCAATATTTGGTTGACTGTGACTTTGTGTCAACATCCTGCACAAATCTCCTATAATATCCTGCCAGCCCCAGGAAACTCCTGATCTCTGCTACTAAAGTCGGCGCTGCCCATGCCTCAACTGCTACAATCTTCTTGGGGTCAACTGAGATCCCATGTCCTGTCACCACATGCCCCAAAAAGTTAACCCGGTCCAAGAAGAACTCACACTTGGAGAGCTTCCCATAAAGCTGCTCCTTCTTGAGAGTCTCCAGCACGATCCTCAAATGCTCCCCGTGCTCCTCATCAGTCTTGGAATATACCAAGATGTCGTCAATGAACACCACCACAAACTGATCCAGGTACTGGTGGAACACCTTGTTCATTAGGTTCATAAACACTGCTGGTGCATTGGTTAGCCCAAACGGCATAACCAAAAACTCAAACTGCCCGTACCGCGTCCTGAAAGCGGTCTTGGGAATATCCTCCCTCTTCACCTTCACTTGGTGATATTCCGACCTCAGATCAATCTTGGAAAATACCCGAGCTTCGCTCAACTGGTCAGAAAGATCGTCGATCCGCGGCAGTGGGTATCTGTTCTTGATCGTGAGGTTGTTGAGTGCCCTATAGTCAATACACATCCGTACTGACCCATCCTTCTTCGGCACAAATAACACTATTGTACCCAATGGCGATGAACTCGAACGGATGAAGCCCTTATCCTGCAGCTCATCCACCTGCTTCTTCAGCTCCACCAACTCACTGTTGTTCACCCGATAGACATGCTAAGAGATGGGTTCCGCTCCTGGAACCAAGTCTATCGAGAACTCAATGTCTCTGTCCGGTAGCAATCCAGGCAACTCCTCTGGAAAAACATCCATATACTCTGCTATCAAGGGGTGTGGAATCGTCTGCTCCTCAACCGAGACTCCGCAGAAAACTTCGTTGCTCTGTTCCGCCTGACGTCTGAAGTACTCAAACTCTGGCTCCTTCGGCACTCTGAAGAGAACTCTACCCCTTCTGTAATCAAAGCTGGTATGGTGCCTGCTCAACCAATATATACCGAGTACTATAGCATAGTTCGGCAATAGCATTACGAGCAGGCTCACTTCCAACTCACGGCCTCCCAAAACAACACTCCGACCCTTACAAACATCACTCACGAGGATAATGCCACCCCCGGTCGTGATCTTGTAAGTCCTAGGCAACAATTCAGCTATGATACCGTGTCTAATCACAAAAGATACTGATATGAAGCTATGCAAAGCACCGGAATCGAATAATGCATAAGCTGGACTGGAGTCGAGAAGAACCGAACCTGCGATCAGCTCTCCTATCGCCTCTACATCCTCAGCCGCCATGGCAAAAGCTCGCCCCTACTGGCCTCTCCTGGCCTGCTGCTGATGCTGAACAAATCTCTGCTGCTGTATCGGCAGGGCTGGTCCCCTCTGCTGGCCTGCTGGAGCTCTGACTGCTGCTTCCTGAGCTACTCGTCCCCCAGACCTAGCACAATCCCTCAGCTGGTGATCTGCCGCTCCGCAAAGAAGGTACTTCTCGAGCCTCTTCCTGCACTCATGCCATCCATGCCCTGGCTTCTTGCAGAATGTGCAACTGACTGTCTGCTGCCTGGGTGCCTGATACTGAATCTGCTACTGGTAAACTGGCCTCTGCTGGATCGGCTGCGGCTGGTACTTGCCTCGGCTGCTGGTGCTGAAAGTGAGGCCTCTTGGCCTGGCCTCCGCTGCTGCTGCCCCCAACTGGGTTTCGCCCCCTCTTGAGCCTAAGCTCAAGATCATCCTCTGCCAATAAGGCTCCCGTCAAAATCTCCTCAAAAGTGGCATGCCTGTTGCCCTTGGACAAGGACTTGACTTCCTTGACCAGACCCTTTCGGAGCCTCTGGGCCTTCGCCGTCTCGCTCAAGCCATCTACAAATCTGCCGAGGCGGCCGAATTTCCCAGCGTACTCCTCTACGGACAGGCTCCCCTTCACCAAGCTCTCGAACTGCGACTCCAAGGCTCGAAGCGCTGAATCTGGAAAGAACTTCCTCTTGAAGAAGTCCTTGAACTCCTTCCAGGTCTCTCCAGCTACCCCTATCCTGGGGTCTGACTGATACCAGGTGCGAGCAAGATCTCGCATCCGGCTAGCTGTTGCCTCTATCTGGAGATCTGTCAGTATCCGGGCCAGACAGAAGATCTCCTCTATATGCTCAATCCACTCATCAGCATATAGAATCCCCTCTGTCCCCATGAAGTCTCTGAGGCTCATCTTCTAGAACTGCTCTATCCCCGGTGTCCTCGGCTGCTGAACTACTGGTCGAGCTGCAACTGTCGTAAGGGCCAACTCCATGCCCCTATCCTGTCGGGCCTGCTGCCGGTCCATGAACTGCTGGAAGTAGAAGAACATATGTGCCACATCCATGTATCCTGTAGGCGGTAGCTGCTGAAAAGGCATCTCTGCGATGACTGGGTCCTGCCTCCGAGCCGGTGGAGGCATACCCTCTGATGCTGCTGCTGAAGCCCCAGTACGAGCAGAGGTGGCAGGAGCTGCAGTCTCCTGTCTCTGCTGAACTGGCTGAGAGGTATCAGTCCCCTCTACATCATCCCCATGAATGGTACGCTGCAACCGCGTCTCCACCATCCTGAAGACAAACCAACAAAAGTATCAATTTCTGAGAAAGAAGCGATATAACAAAGGCGGACAGTTAAAATTCAAAAGAATCAGTTGACAATAAGGATTTAGATGGCAATAAAAGAGTTTTTTTATTGTGATTGATTACCTTGAAAACTAATGTCCTATATCCTACTGCAGACTGTAGTGATACTCTGGTTCGAATACCACTACACTTCTAGTCTGGACCTGCATGGGCTACCACTAAAAATGTGTCACGACCCGCACCCTAGAGTAAGGACACAAGACATGGGTACGTCCAGCCTACGTCGCAGTGTCGGCGGTAGAACGTTGTTTTAGGTCACAACATCTAACAATATAATTGTCACACCCAGAACCAGAACACTGGAGAGCGGGGACAGACATAGCCAGCTACGTATAATGAAATGGGAACCACTCCACTATACGGGCACGACTGTCTAGATATATGAGGGTTTATCTACAAGCCATCAGTCTCTTATGGTCAATAACAAGCCTAGTGTCTCAATCACAAGCAATTAAGTGGATATTACAAGATATAAGATCACCAAATATACAATAGTAAGGTGTCCCAAACATTACATATTCAGCTGATTATGAAGCTAGTCATTACAAAATGTGAGGACTAGCAAGAGTTTAGTCATACATGATCAACCCTAGGTTGCCAATCATGTTACAGCCCGTAGGCAGACTGTAAGTAAAAATATACACGAGCTAACACTTGCTCGGCGGCTAAACGCCTCAAAAGAATAATTTTACAATAGAGTGGGAGAGCTAAAATAAACTCACTCGTTGCCAGGATTCCCTATAGTGGTCACCATATGGCTGGAAGGTCGGTAGATCCTCTGGTGCTGCTCCGGTATCTGACCATACAAAACCAGCTGGGTCAGACCCCAGAAAGAGCAAGTGCCACAAAGGAGGCTTCACTTAGGAACTAAAACCAGCAATTAGCACAAGAATATAATTACAGATAAAAGACAGTAATTAAGGCTTGATATTAAAAGAATAACAACGGCAAACCGAGTATGAAGAAACCATTCAAGTAACCAGGTCATAGCCCTTAAACCAAACAAGGACCGAGGTTGTAACCCTTCACCTGAATAGAACTTCGTCTCCAAATCTTGTTGGTAAGGTAAAACGTATCCAGTATGACAGGTGATATACGATAAGATAACCATAGGACTATTCAGATAACCAGGTTACAACCCGTAAACCAAGCAAGGACCGGGATTGTAACCCTTCGTCTGAATGGAACTTGGTTTCTCCTACCATTTATCGACAAGATAAATATAAGAAATCAGGACATATAACAATATGGTACAGGATCAAGACAAGACTAGACTCTATCCAATCATTCACGGCCAAGTTACTAGCAAGATGCAATGAGAATTCTAAGTCTGGTTACCTGTCTGTTACTACCTGAGTGATCCCAGCAAAAAAAGTAAAAAAGATAGTATGATATAGCAAACACACTGTAGTAAGATACATGTGTCCTAAGGTACCACACTCGACGGCGGGCTGGAAGTGCGCTCATCTCGACGGATAGCAACAAATCCCATGTATATATATATAAGGTCGGGACCAAAGGGGCAACAGGTAACTGAAAAATTCTCCATGAACTATTTGATCAATCTAGTCATTAACCTAGCCAGATTCTGTACGAATTCCTGACCGTGGTACTCAGGGATCATGCCCTAGACATGATGCAAGACACAACCGGACCAGTAGTTTATACAAGCACAAACATCTACGGTGTCCAGGCCAATGAATTGATTTGTCAAGAGTGCGTCACGACGGGCCACTATCATTATCATTATTACTTATCAAGAGTGCGCCACGACGGGCCACTATCAAGCATGTCAGTTCTTGGTCACACCGTGCCAGGTATAATTATTATTTCAATCATGCCAATCAAATCGGGATTATCAAGTTCGGGACAAACGGCGTAAGGATATAAAATGAGCGTAAAAATATACAATAGGGTAAGGTGAATGCTATAGGAACTCAAGTTACACAGGACGTTACAAGTACGGGTTAATAACAATCATTAAATAATAAAATACAAGCCAGGAAAAGAGCCATGCGGCTCGAGCATAGGCGGCCAAGAATGATCTCATGCGGCCGAGGAGGGAGCAGCCCATGCGGCTGGAGGAGACTCGGGTCTAAGGGAATGCATGCGGCTGGGGGAAAGGAGTCCATGCGGGTCGGGGTTAAGAGCCCATGCGGCTCGAAACAAGAGCAGCTCATGCGGCTAGCGGTGTAATGCCTGTGGTTCGTATTGCGTATCGTGGTATATGTATACGTAATTTGACCCGTATTGCATGTCTCCCTGCTTGAGTTATTCTAGCATTTCATTGATTGGTTTATTCTTGGATTGGTTCGGCTTGGCTTGGTTTGCTTTGGTTCATCATGAACCAAAGGTGAACCCTCCCACCTACCACCATCATCCTCATATATATTTTCACCTAACACTATCTCTCTTCATTACTACTTCTCTACCATTACTTCTTCAACCACCAGGAGGAAGAGAGAGAGGGAGAGCTTAGGCAAGTGCAAACTTGCTTCATGATGGATCTCATATTTTATTGTTCCATTCTCTTCCTTACTAGATTCTAAGCCTCTTTAGAACTGGAAGTTTTCAGTTTTGATGGTTATATTTTTGTAGATCTAGGTTTTAAGTTCCTTCTTATTTAGTTTTCTTAGTTTTGATCTCTAAAAACTTGGTATTTCCAAAAACTAGTGGTTCCATGTTGTAGAGAATTCAATTTCATGCAGTTTTGACTTTTGTTTCGCTTGATTTCGACTTCGGATGAGGAAGTTATGGTCATGGCAAGTTTTCGGAACTTTTATGGTTAAACTTGCTGTTTGGGGACAATGAAACCCCATGCGCCGGGAGGCCAAGCGCCGATTGTACAGGAATCCCATGTGTCGATTTGTGCAGGAATCCCATGCGCCGATTGTGCAGAAATCCCATGCGCCGATTTGTACAGGAATCCCATGCGTCGATTTCGTAGGAATCCCATGCGCCGATTTGTGCAGAAATCCTATGCGCCGATTGTGCAGGAATCCCATGCGCCGATTGCTGCAGAAATCCCATGCATCGATTTGTGCAGGAATCCCATGCGCCGATTGTGCAGGAATCTCATGCGCCAAAATTGCTCTATTTTGCTATTTTTGCCTGTTTAAGTTGTTTTGTAGCTAGAATGTAGATCTTTTTCTTGGCTTCAAGAATATATCACTAGTTGTTTTATGCAAGTTTCTCTCATTCATGATAAGGTAAGAATAGAACACGATACTGGCCTGCCGTGACGCACTTTTAACAAGTAAACTGACATGATGTATCTCGACAAGCTCTTACGACAGCTAGCCTGACATGACAAGTATGAAAGACCTAGACACCGTGGACGATTGTGTTTGTACAAATAAACCTGTACTGTCTTACATCATGTCTAGGATAGGGATCCCTGAGTACCAAGGTCAGGGATACCTACTGCAATTGACTAAGGCTAATAAACTAGAATAATTCAGTAGTCATGAAGAGATTTCCCAACTACAGGCAATTCTGTTATCTGGGCGCATTCAGTAGACTTGTAGTCTACCGATGAGTAGGGTACATTTCCAGCACACTGTCACGTGTTGCATCCTTCATAAACGGACATTCGACTTGGATAACCTGGATGGTCTGCAGGGCTTGTGGCTGTTGGAATAATCTCATTGCATCTTGCTAGTAACTAGGCCTGTGATAGCCCTAGTTAGTTAAAGTATCAAGTCGTACTTATTGCTTGGCTGTGATTGATTGGATGGAGTCCAGCCCAGTCTAGTTTGTCATGATCCTGTACAAGATTGTATCATGACATGATTTCTTGTATCGATAAATGATGGGATATCAAGTTCTGTTCAGATGAAGGGTTACAACCCCGGTCCTTGTTTGGTTTAAGGGTTATAACTTGGCTATCTGAATAGTTCCGTGGTTATCTTATCATATATCATCCTGCTTGTTGTGCCTGCCTTAACAATAAAGATCAGGGGTCCAGTTCTGTTTAGGCGAAGGGTTACAACCCCGGTTCTTGTTTGGTTTAAGGGTTGTAACCTGGCTCCCGGAGCAGTTCTGTGTCATCTCTTCATTTATTGTCTTATTGTAACCCCATATCCTGCTCGTCATGTTTTACTTATTTCAGCGGCATGATTATTTATACTGGCCTTAACAATAAAGATCAGGGGTCCAGTTCTGTTCAGGCGAAGGGTTACAACCCCGGTCCTTGTTTGGTTTAAGGGTTGTAACCTGGCTTCTAGAGCAGTTCTGTGTTCTCTCTTCATTTATTGTCTTGTTACCCTACCAATGGTATTTGAGACAGGTTTCTATTCAGGTGAAGGGTTACAACCTCGGTCCTTGTTTGGTTTAAGGGTTGTGACCTGGCTACTTGAATGGTTTCCTCATACTCAGTTTACTGTTGTTATCTCTATTATTATCAGTTCTTTATTTATTATCTTTAATATTCTATTGTGATATGCTGGTTTTTAGTTCCTAAGTGAAGCCTCCTTTGTGGCACTTGCTCTTTCTGGGGTCTGACCCAGCTGGTTTTGTATGGCCAGATATCGGAGCAGCACCAGAGGATCTACCTACCTTCCAGCCAGATGGTGAACACCAGGCGTAACCCTGGCAATGAGTGGGTTTCTTTTTGTTCTTTCACTTTATTGTAAAATTATTCTTTTGAGGCGTTTAGCCGGCGAACACGTGTTAGCTCGTATTGCACCTTTATTTACTGTCTGCCTACGGACTGTAACATGATTGACAGATCCTAGGGTTGATCATGTATGACTGAAATTTTTGCTAGTTTTGACATTTTGTACGACTAGCTTCATGATCATCCGAATATGTAATGTATGGGATGCCTTGCTATTATATATTTGGTGCTCTGACATCTTGTATACTGTTACTACTTGCTGGAGATTGAGATAGTAGGCTTGTTCATGACCATAGACGACTGATGAATTGTAGTTAAATCCTCATGTATCTAGACAGTCGTGACCGTATAGCGAGATAGATTCCATCTCTATATACGTAGCTGGCTATGTCTGCCCCCGCTCTCCAGTATTCTGGTTCTGGGGCGTGACATGGTTTAAGTGGTGGCCCATGCAGGTCTTGTAAATCAAGATATGTGAAGGTTTGCCGAATAGATGTCTCAATCAGTACTCGTCCTTGATCTCTGCTCGTATCTTCTGAATCCCTGTAATCTTGACCTGATCACATGCTTGTATCATTGATCTGTCCTGGTCCTTCCTTATTGTTCCCTATGTCGTCTTCTTCAGCGGTATTGTTCCTGGACCTGCCGATCAGCAAGGCGGAGCACCTCCCGCGGACCAGCAGCAACCTGGAGATCAAGCCCAGCATTCAGGAGTAGCCTCCAAAGTCATGCCTACTGAAGGAGAGCCACCAGTTCAGCCCGCCCAGCCAGCAGAGCCTGATGATGGCACTTTGGTGGGTCTCATCAGGCCACTATTAGCCTCCCAGGATCGTCGAGGAGATGTCTTGTACCAGGCAGTGGTAGACGCTTTGACCAGAGGAGGTCATCAGGGTAATAGCGCGGCCAACAGCTTCAAGTGCTTGAACTCTCCCTTCTTCGACGGCAGTGAAGATGTTATCGCTGTTGATGCTTGGCTTCAGGACATCGAGGTGATTCTAGAAGCAGCCAGGACTCCAGAAGCCGAGAAGGTGGCCGTAGTGCGCCTGCAATTGTTGGATCTTGCCCGCAGCTGGTGGACGGCGCAGGCCGTTGGATTAGTGGCCCCTATTTCTTGGACAGTATTCAGAGAGAGATTCCAGACTAAGTATTTTGATGTTATAGCTCGATACGATCTACAGACGAGGTTCACCAATCTGAAGCAGATGGGCAGGACGGTCGACGGATATGCGACCGAGTTTTCGAGACTTAGTCGGTTTGCTCCTACCTTGGTAGCGACCGAGTTCGATAGGGCCCATCGGTTCCAGCAGGGGCTTCATCTGGAGATTCTATTGGCAGTGGAGCAGTTTGAGCATCAGACTTTTGATGCAGTGTTGAGAGCAGCCCAAAGGTATGAGTATACCTCCCAGAGGATCGTGGATAGGACCGGAGGTCGGAAGCGATCCCACAACCAGATGAATCAGTCTTCAGCGCCAGCCCCGGCGGCCAGGGCTTCGACCATTGGAGCTCCGAGGCGGGCGGCCTCAGTGACGTCGGTTCAGCATTCAACCCCGACGCACCCTCAGCAGCAGAAGCAGAAGCAGTCTTCCGCAGTGGGATGCTCACACTGTGGGAAGCCAGGGCATGTGGTATCAGAGTGTCGCAGAGCACAGGGTTTGTACTTGGTTTATGGTGCCCCGAACCACAGGATTGGAAACTGCCCGAACAGGGGGAGTTCATCGGCCTTCTCTAGTCCTTCAGTTAGAGGACCAGCACCAGTCCAGCAGCAGCAGCTGCAGTACCCGTTCCCGAGGCCATTGCCGACGCAGGTACAGGCATTCCAGCAGCAGAGACCGCAGCAGTATGCCCAAGCCCAAGTCCTGATCCAGAGCAGGCAGAGGAATTTTTAGCAGAGGGGACCCGCACCCAGAGGACATGGTCAAGTGCTGGCTTTGACCATGGGAGAAGAAGGGATAGCGCCAGGTGAAGTAGTGGCAGGTACTATTCCCGTTAACACCTTTCCAGCTTCAGTATTATTTGATTCTGGTGCCTCGCATTCATTTATGTCTGCACGATTCGCGACACGGGTAGGACTGGAGCCCGAGTCATTATCAGTAAGGCTCAATATACTTACTGGTAACGGACTTGTGGGAGTAGATAGAGTGTTTTCCTCGTGTCAGATCGTAGTTAGCGGTAGGGAATTCTCCGCTAGATTGATAGAGTTTCTGATGGCCGATTATGATGTGGTCTTAGGGATGGATTGGTTGAGGGACCAGTATGCTAGGATAGACTGCCACATTGGCAGGGTTATTTTTAGCATTCCAGGCGAGCCAGAGTTTTCCTTTTTCCGAGGCAAAGTTGAACCTTCTCCTCCAGTGTTATGGATGGCAGTAGCAGCAGTACAGTTACCTCGGATAGTCGAAGAGTTTCCAGACATTTTCCCAGAAGAGCTTCCAGGGATGCCGCCAGAACGGGAGATCGAGTTCACCATCGACTTGATTCCCGAAACAGCCCCAGTATCAGAGAGAGTCTACAGGATTGCGCCGTCAGAATTAGAGATATTGTACAAGATGATTGAAGAACTCAGAACCAAGGGATTCATTCGTGCTAGTGGATCGCCTTGTGGAGCTCCGATGCTTCTTGTGAAAAAGAAGGATGGTACGTCCAGATTATGTGTAGATTATCGTACATTGAACTCAGTGACAATCAAGAACAGATATCCTCTCCCGAGGATAGATGACTTGTTTGATCAACTTAAGGGGGCAGCAGTATTCTCGAAGATTGACTTACGGTCAGGATACCATCAGATCAGAGTTAGAGAGCAGGACATCCCGAAGATAGCTTTCAGATCCCGATATGGGCATTGAGAGTTCCTTGTTATGCCATTTGGAGCAACCAATGCGTCGGCTGTATTCATGGACCTCATGAATCGTATCTTTATGCCCTATTTGGATCAGTTCATGATTGTGTTCCTAGATGACATCCTGGTCTACAGCAAAAGTGAAGCAGAGCATGAGCAGCATCTCAGAGTTGTTCTTCAGGTTCTCTGAGAGCACCAGTTGTATGCCAAGTTTAGTAAATGTGAGTTCTGGCTCGATCGTATTTCGTACTTAGGTCATATCATCACCAGAGGAGGAGTAGAAGTGGATCCCCAGAAGATTGTGGCCATTGAGACATGGCCAGTGCCTAGCATGGTTGCAGAAGTTCGCAGTTTTCTTGGATTGGCCGGCTACTACCGGCAATTTGTTTCGGACTTTGCTCGGATCTCAGCGCCATTAACCCAGTTGACCCGCAAGGATGTGCAGTTTGCTTGGACAGCAGAATGTCAGGATTCTTTTGAGAAGTTGAAGCAAGGCTTGATGACGGCACCCATTCTCACGCTCCCAGATGGAACCGAAGGATTCTCAGTGTATTGTGATGCTTCAGGCAGAGGCTTAGGATGTGTTCTAATGCAGCATGGGAAGGTAATAGCTTATGCATCACGGCAACTTCGTGATTATGAGAGAAATTACCCAACCCATGATTTAGAGTTGGCAGTGGTAGTGTTTGCACTTAAGTTGTGGAGGCACTACTTGTACGGAGATAGGATGGAGATTTTCACCGACCACAAGAGCCTGAAGTATGTTTTCACCCAGAAGGATCTTAACATGCGTCAGAGAAGGCGGCTAGAGCTACTTGTGGATTATGATGTCAACCTGCTATATCACCCAGGGAAGGCCAACGTCGCTGCAGATGCATTGAGCAAGAGAGCCGGAGTTTATTTTCTAACAGCACAAACAGAGCTGTTAGCCGATCTTCAGAAGATGGGTATAGAAGTTGTTCTCCCTTCCAGTGTGGCATTGATGGCCAGCATACAAGTTCAGTCCACTATAGTCGAGAGGATCCGGATGGCGCAGTCAGCAGATTCCAAGCTTCAGCGGCTCAGAGCAGAGTGTGAGGCAGGACGAAGACCAGAGTTATGTATCCATGAAGATGGTACACTTCGACATGGGAAGCGTCTTTGTGTACCCAATGGAGATATCAGACAGCAGATCATAACAGAGGCTCACAGTTTGCAGTATTCCATTCATCCCGGCGGTACGAAGATGTACCGTGATATTCATCAGAACTTTTGGTGGAATGGCATGAAGAGGGAGATAGCCCAGTTTGTCTCTCGATATTTGGTTTCCAACAAGTTAAGGCTGAACATCAGAGGCCAGCTGGACTACTTCAGCCCTTGCCAATTCCAGAATGGAAGTGGGAGCATATAACCATAGATTTTATGACTGGATTGCCTAGATCCCCGGCTGGCAGAGACGCTATTTGGGTTATCATAGACAGGCTCACGAAAGTGGCTCACTTTCTTCCGTTCAGAGTTGGTCAGTCGACGGCTCAGCTAGCGGAGATGTATCTCCGACAGATTGTCAGATTGCACGGTGTACCAGTCAGTATTACCTCGGACAGAGATTCCAGATTTACGTCGCACTTTTGGCGTAGCCTGTAAGAGAGTTTGGGGACTCGCCTCCAGTTCAGCTCAGCTTATCACCCGCAGACAGACGGCCAGTCAGAACACACGATCCAGACTCTCGAAGACATGTTGAGATCTTGTACACTCGACTTCGGTGGTTCGTAGGAAGATCACCTGCACCTGGTGGAGTTCTCGTACAACAACAGTTTCCAGTCCAGTATCCAGATGGCACCGTTCGAGGTACTGTATGGTAGGAAGTGCCGATCCCCGTTATCATGGGACGATGTCGGAGAGAGACAGATGCTCGGTCCGAAAATGATTGCCCAGACCGTTGAAGTGGTCAGGAGAGTCAGAGATCATCTTCGAGTTGCCCAAGATCGCCAGCATCATTGGGCCGATTCCCATCGGCAACCCCTTGAATTCTCGGTCGACGATCATGTATTCCTGAGGATTTCGTCTAACCGTGGCGTCATTCGTTTCGGCGTACGGGGAAAGCTTAGTCCTAGGTATATAGGGCCGTTCGATATTCTGGAGCGAGTAGGTGATGTGTCCTATCGTCTCGCTCTTCCGCCGTCGCTGAGAGAAGTGCATGACGTGTTCCATGTATCTCAACTACGACGGTATATCCCGGACCCGAGCCATATCCTAGATCATTCGAAATTGGTTATAGGTACCAACCTTTCATATGAGGAGAGGCCCGTGTCTATATTGGACCGAAGAGAGAAGATACTCAAGAATAAGACTATCAAGTTAGTTCGAGTTGCTTGGGATCATCACTCTTTGGGTGAGTCAACGTGGGAGCGTGAGGATGATATCCGATCACGATATCCCGACCTGTTTGACTCGTGAGGTATAATATCCTCCTTATACCTCATGCCTTCGATTATTTGCTTGCATGATTGATTGATTTCCTAGTATAGGTTGCTTGTGATTAGTATAGCTTGTTCTTGCCCCTCTAGCCTCTTAATTAAATTCCGAGGATGGAATTCTTTTAAGGTGGGCAGAGTTGTAATGCCTGTGGTTCGTATTGCGTATCATGGTATACGTATACGTAATTTAACCCGTATTGCATGTCTCCCTGCTTGAGTTATTCTAGCATTTCATTGATTGGTTTATTCTTGGGTTGGTTCGGCTTGGCTTGGTTTACTTTGGTTCATCATGAACCAAAGGTGAACCCTCCCACCTACCACCATCATCCTTATATATATTTTTACCTAACACTCTCTCTCTTCATTACTACTTCTCCACCATTACTTCTTCAACCACCAGGAGGGAGAGAGAGAGGAAGAGCTTAGGCAAGTGCAAACTTGCTTCATGATGGATCTCATGTTTTATTGTTCCATTCTCTTCCTTACTAGATTCTAAGCCTCTTTAGAACTGGAAGTTTTCGGTTTTGATGGTTATATTTTTGTAGATCTAGGTTTTATGTTCCTTTTTATTTAGTTTTCTTGGTTTTGATCTCTAAAAACTTGGTATTTCCAAAAACTAGTGGTTCCATGTTGTAGAAAATTCAATTTCATGCAGTTTTGGCTTTTGTTTCGCTTGATTTCGACTTCGGATGAGGAAGTTATGGTCATGGCAAGTTTTCGGAACTTTTATGGCTGAACTTGCTGTTTGGGGACGATGAAACCCCATGCGCCGGGAGGCCATGCGTCGATTGCGCAGGAATCCCATGCGCCGATTTGTGCAGGAATCCCATACGCCGATTGTGCAGGAATCCCATACGCCGATTTGTGCAGAAATCCCATGCGCCGATTTGTGCAGGAATCCCATGCGCCGATTTCGCAGGAATCCCATGCGTCGATTTGTGCAGGAATTCCATGCGCCGATTATGCAGGAATCCCATGCGCCGATTGCTGCAGAAATCCCATGCGCCGATTTGTGCAGGAATCCCATGCACCGATTGTGCAGGAATCCCATATGCCGGAATTGCTCTATTTCGCTGTTTTTGCCTGTTTAAGTTGTTTTGTAGCTAGAATCTCGAAAAACTCAAAACATGAAAGTTGTAGATCTTTTTCTTGTCTTCAAGAATATGTCACTAGTTGTTTTATGCAAGTTTCTCTCATTCATGATAAGGTAAGAATAGAACACGATAGTGGCCCGCCGTGGCGCACTCTTAACAAGTAAACTGACATAATGTATCTCGACAAGCTGTTACAACAGCTAGCCTGACATGACAAGTATGAAAGACCTAGACACCGTGGGCGATTGTGTTTGTACAAATAAACCAGTACTGTCTTACATCATGTCTAGGATAGGGATCCCTGAGTACCACGGTCAGGGATACCTACTACAATTGACTAATGCTAATAAACTAGAATAATTCAGTAGTCATGAAGAGATTTCCCAGCTACAGGCAATCCTGTTATCTGGGCGCATTCAGTGGACTTGAAGTCTACCGATGAGTAGGGCACATTTTCAGCACACTGTCACGTGTTGCATCCTTCATAAACGGACATTCAACTTGGATAACCTGGATGGTCTGCAGGGCTTGTGGCTGTTGGAATAATCTTATTGCATCTTGATAGTAACTAGGCCTGTGATAGCCCTAGTTAGTTAAAGTATCAAGCCGTACTTATTGCTTGGCCGTGATTGATTGGATGGAGTCCAGCCCAGTCTAGTTTGTTATGATCATGTACAAGATTGTATCATGACATGATTTCTTGTATCGATAAATGATGGGATACCAAGTTCTGTTCAGATGAAGGGTTACAACCCCGGTCCTTATTTGGTTTAAGGGTTGTAACTTGGCTATCTGAATAGTTTCGTAGTTATCTTATCATATATCGTCCTGCTTATTGTGTCTGCCTTAACAATAAAGATCAGGGGTCCAGTTCTGTTCAGGCGAAGGGTTACAACCCCGGTCCTTGTTTGGTTTAAGAGTTGTAACCTGGCTCCCGGAGCAGTTCTGTGTCCTCTCTTCGTTTATTGTCTTATTGTAACCCCAGACCCTGCTCGTCATGTTTTACTTATTTCAGCGGCATGATTATTTATACTGGCCTTAACAATAAAGATTAGGGGTCCAGTTCTGTTCAGGTGAAGGGTTACAATCCCGGTCCTTGTTTGGTTTAAAGGTTGTAACCTGGCTTCCAGAGCAGTTCTGTGTCCTCTCTTCATTTATTGTCTTGTTACCCTACCAATGGTATTTGAGACGGATTTCTATTCAGGTGAAGGGTTACAACCTCGGTCCTTATTTGGTTTAAGGGTTGTGACCTGGCTACTTGAATGGTTTCCTCGTACTCAGTTTACTGTTGTTATCTCTATTATTATCAGTTCTTTATTTATTATCTTTAATATTCTATTGTGATATGCTGGTTTTTAGTTCCTAAGTGAAGCCTCCATTATGGCACTTGCTCTTTCTGGGGTCTGACCCAGCTGGTTTTGTATGGCCAGATATCGGAGCAGCACCAGAGGATCTACCTACCTTCCAGCCAGATGGTGAACACCATGCGTAACCCTGGCAATGAGTGGGTTTCTTTTTATTCTCCCACTTTATTGTAAAATTATTCTTTTGAGGCGTTTAGCCGGCGAGCACGTGTTAGCTCGTATTGCACCTTTATTTACTGTCTGCCTACGGGCTGTAACATGATTGACAGATCCTAGGGTTGATCATGTATGACTGAAACTCTTGCTAGTCCTGACATTTTGTACGACTAGCTTCATGATCATCCGAATATGTAATGTATGGGAAGTCTTGCTATTATATATTTGGTGCTCTGACATCTTGTATACTGTTACTACTTGCTGGAGATTGAGACAATAGGCTTGTTCATGACCATAGGCGACTGATGGATTGTAGTTAAACCCTCATTTATCTAGACATCCGTGACCGTATAGCGAGATAGATTCCATCTCTATATACGTAGCTGGCTATGTCTGCCCCCGCTCTCCAGTATTCTGGTTCTGGGGCGTGACAAGCGGAGAAGCTGTGCGTATGCGGCAGGCCATCAATCAGGTATATGCAGCCAGGAATGGGGAGGGGCGCATGCGACCAAGTCTTAGCATTCATGCGGCTGAGAAGTGGATTCTCATACGGCTAGGAATGGACTGAGTTCCATGCGGCTGAATGATCACGAGCATATGCGGCTGGGGAAGGATGAGGCGCATGCGGCTAAGGAAGAAGTTCTCATGCGGCTATGGTCAAGCGAGTCCCATGCGGCTGATAGAAATGGATCCATGCGGCTCGGAATGAAACTCAGCCTATGCGGCTGAATGGGAAGTCCTCATGCGGCCAGCGGGAAGCAAGTATATGCGGCTCAAGAGAACAGAGTATTATGCGGCTAGATGAGTTCGGCCCTCATACGGCTCAAAGTAATTCCAGCCATGTGGCTGAAGAGAACACTTGCCGCATGAAATATTCATGCGGTCAAGTCAAGCACAGTTCATCTTCTCCAAACTTTCGAGAAGAAGAACACCATGAGAGCCAAGTTCTCAAGCTCTATAACTCCATCATCGGGAGCCCAAATCCGAACTTCCATAGGTCAAAATAGGGTAGAACGAAATTCTCTACAACATAGAACCATCAAAACTCAGAAATAACAAGGTTAAGTAGATCAAAACCCAGGAAATCCGAAAATAAAATAAACTTGGATCTACAAGAATCTAGCCATGGAAAGTGGAAATGCCAAGTACTAAAGTAAGTTAAAATGTTGTAAGGAAGAGAATGAAGCAATAAAATTGGAGATCCTCCATGAAGCAAGTTGCACTTGCCTAGACCTTCCTGGTAGGTGAGGAAGTTAATGGAGGAAGAAGAAAAGTAATGAGGAGAGAGAAGGAAGTGGGGTTAATAAATGGTAGTGGTGGTGGTAGGTAGGGGGGTTCACCCTTTTGTCCATGATGAACCAAAAGCAACCCCAAACCGAATCAAGCCAACCCGAACCAAGAATAAACCAAGCCAGGAATAAAACTAAGCCAGGGATCATGCAATACGAGAATAAATACGTACACGTATTCCAAAATACGTAATACGAACAACAGGCATCACAATAATTATAGGCAGTTTATACTCCCCGAATGGGGGTGATATAGTAGAATGTAAACTCAATCACAACTAAGGAAGAAGAAGCACGATATGATATAAAACTCAAAGAAAATACAGATGATCAGAAGAGTCTAAGATAACGTCTCAGCAAATACCCAGAATACAAGTCTCAGCAACTGAATATGAAAGAATATACAACCCAGATCTTAAGACAGAAATAAGTCTAACTAACTAGTCTCAAGACAACATAAGTAAGATAAGCCTAACTAAGCTAGTCTAGGAAATAGGGGTAATGTCCTCAGCTAGAGCTGGGTCCTCCTGAGGGTCCAGCTCGCAAGTATCGTCTAGGGTTGCCCCGTAGAAGGTATCCACACAGGCCTTCTCCTCGTCCTCTGTAATATTTTCAACAGGTCCAGTCAGGACATGAGCGAGCACAATACATCTCAACAGATCATAGCCGGTTAGAAAATATAAACATATAGTTGAGTAAGATACATGAAACTGAAAGAAAGTACATGATGTAAAAGAGAAAAACTGTATGTAAATAGCTACTGTATATAGAGAACTAATAGTGGCTAGTGATGTAGAGTACAGGATAGCACATGTGAACAGGACAGATTAGTACATGATCTACACTAAAGAGTTTCAAATGATCTACACTACTATGGAATTTGTTCACATGACTATTAGCACTCCCCCGTTCCCCAATCAATACACAAGGATCTAAGCAAGTTATGTTATTATACATGCTATCACATGAGGGCCCATGAAAGGGTGCACATGATAGTATACATGAGAGCTCTGTGAACATGAGAGTACATAATTCACAAGAGTATACATGTATGGTGAAAGCACAGGAGTACATGATGAAAGTGAAACGCACATGACACAATGTACCCGATGCTCCCGAGGAAGATAACATTGCATGAAGAGATCCATATAGTAAATCCGTGATAATGTCGTGACAGCATCAAGTAAAGTAATCTAAAGCAGGAATATAATTCTAAGCAGGATATGAAATGATCAGAGAATGTACTCGCCTAGTATCTGAGTCTCCGGATGAAATGTACTGTCCGAGGAGAGGTGTCTGGCTCCTAATCTGAACAACACAAGTCACAACAAGTCTAAAATAGTAACACGATGCAATTCAATGCATTCTAAATGAATCTAGGTCAAAGTCAACTCTTGGTCAACTCTAGAAGTCAAACTAGGTCAACTATGGTCAAACTAGGTCTAACAAGTCTAAACTAGGTCAAACAAGTCATTCTAGGTCTAACTAGTCTATACAAGTCTAACCAAGCTATATAGGAAATCAACATATAATCCTTGATACAATTTGTGTATATACATTATACATACAAAGTCAACCTATGCTATAGAGAACTAATATATATAGGCATGAATCAACCTATATATATATATATATATATATATATATATATATATATATATATATATATATAGTGATGTATATATATATATATTTATTTATATTTATATATATATATATATATATATATATATATATACATCACTATATGATTATATATATATATATATATATATATATATATATATATAAATATAAATAAATATATATATATATACATCACTATATATATATATATATATATATATATATATATATATATATATATATATATATTATATATATATATATATATATATATATATATATATATATATATATATATATATATATATATATATATATACATACATCACTATATGATTATATAGATACTAATGTGCATTTACATACCTAATAGGCCTATACAATACACATACATATATTATACATGTATACATAGGTCATAGTACAATACATTAGGAATCACCACACATATATATACATTAACTATATATATATATATACATTACAATATAGATATACACATATAATATATATACATTATGTATATATATATAGAGAGAGGGAAGGCATGTGTGTGTACATGTGAGTGTGTGTGTGTTTCCTGTGAGTGAACTGTGAATAATGAGAGTGAATCATAGAACAGTGTGTGTGTGTAGAGTGAGAGGCAATGTGTGTGTGTGTCTATGTGTCAAGAGAGTGTGTGTGTGTGTGTGTGATAGACAATGAGGGAAAACAGTGTGTGATAGGATTGAATATGTGTAAATGAATGTAACAGTGATAGGAAGTAAAATAGTGTGTGTGTGTGGGTGAACAGTGAGCAGTGAAGGGTGAAATATGTGGCTGTACAGTAACAGAAAAAGGAAGGCAAGGAAACCAATTTTCATTTACAAATCTCAGTTTCAGTTTTTAGCCCACAACTTCAAGACCCCATTTTGAATCCAATACTCAATACAAATCTCCCAAAATCGACATATAGCTAGAACACATATAGGAGAACTATATTAGGGTTTAAATCATGCTAATAATAGTGTTAAATGGGTTAATTTAACTGCCAAAGTTCGATTAATAAAACTGGAAAATACTGAAATTAAACTTGGTATCAGGAATTTTAGGGGAAATTGGAAATTGACACAGAAAACAACTAACATGTATAATTAGTGGTTGGTAATGATAATATAGGGTGTGCACGTGTCATTTAGTGTCAAAGTGTCACACCACGAGGACACAGACGTGTCCAAAAGCAATCAAACCCAAAACCAATACACAGGACACTGCACAGCAGTGCACTGTCTCGTGCGTGTGTGCACCTTGGTCTAGGACACGACATAGGTGTCCAAGTGTCTCGTGGTCGTGTCCCTAGGTTCGCCTAGGGTTAGTCTAGGTGTCTAGGTGCCTGCACGGTGTCCAAGTGTCTCCGTGTCCATGATACAGTTGCGTATCAGAGCCCGAATACTCGACTGATTCAGTCAGTGTAAACCCAATACGGGCAGGAGAACGTGTCCGACACGACACGAGAGCGTCTCCAACTTGGAGGGCCTCGTGTCAGTCATTGCCCCTTGGCCCACGCCAAGTGGCATGACCTGAGTCGCCGTGTCCAGTGAGGAACGCACGCGAGTAGCAAGACACGCACACTGCTCGCACGCGTGTGTGCACCCGCATGTGCACGTGTCCAAACCGACACGATACGACACCAAATCAATCCCAGTCCACTGGAAAACAACAACCCACACCAAATCGATCATTCCTATTCAAAAATAATTTAAAAATCAAATCAAAATGTCCTTTGGGGCATTTCGTCAAACACCTACAGTAGGGACTGATACGTGTCCATTTAGGACACGAAAAGGTCACAAAATTCTACATAAATCTAGGGTTAGCTAGGGGACACTTAGATCTAGGTCATTATGCAGAAATAACAGCATCTAATTAAGAGTTTTAGGGATTTACCTATTAGTGTCCAAATGCAAGAAAAGCTTCCAATCGGGGGGTTCCTCCTTGCTAGCAAACTTCTTCAAATTGTTCACAAACTGAGAAAAACCTCCACAAACAACAAGAATACTAAAATTAGGATCTAATATAATTGATTTGAGGGAAAAAAGGAGATAAAATGGAATTTCTATGAATTTATGAAGTTGGGAAAATACCTCTTCCTTAAACTTGTTCTTTCCTAAAGAGGCTAGCCCTAATGGAAGGGAGTATTTATAGGGTGGGATTCCCTAGGCTAGGTGGCCGGCCATAGAGTGAATTAGGGTTAGGGTTAGCTAGTGGCTAATGGGTTAGGCTTAGTTAAAATCTATGGTTCAAAACCACAAATCATGACTTGTGACTAAAAGCCTTATATTCTAATCTTGAGCTTAATGACTAAACCATAGGTTAACTCTAGTCTAACTAGGGTTGCATGACCTAACCAAGTCCAAACGCAACTAGGGTTAGCTCCCAGGTTAGCCTACCAAGTCAATGCTAGTCAAAGTCAACCACCATTCAAATAATTCCAAAATAAATCCTAAAAATTTCCATAAATTCAATTAAATTATAATAATCTAAAAATAGGGTTTTAATGCTGGTTAGGTTGCCTAGAAGTCTGTTCAAACGGTTTTCCAAAATTTGCGATATTTTGGTCGCGAATCGACCGTAAACATTGGGTGTTGGAGCAGTTCTACGTCCTGTTTGGACAGGTTTTTCGGCAACTTTTGCCTCAATTTACGGGCAGCACGTTGCGTCTAACTACGACGTGTTCGAAGGAACTTGAAGGTGTATAAGTTGTCTTCGTACCTGGGCAACCCGTTCGTGAAACGGATGAATGAGGCAGGAGAACCCTCCGCGCGAAGTGGGCACTGCCACACGCAACTGCTGCCGTTGCTGCGCTCTGTTTTGACGCGCTGGTTCGCACGTGACCGTCAGCCTCCAGCCAGCGGCGGCCTGGCTGTGCCGGGGCGGCGTGCGCAGACCCAGGGGGTCACTTGGGAGATTAGGGTTAGGTGTTGGCGCTGCTTTCTTCCAATTTATACGCGGTGCAATCTTTCAGTCGCGGTTGCCATGGACACTCGGGCCGAAGTGTAGTTGGCCGGGTTCGGGTATGGGGTTTTACATGCTTGTTGTGTTTGCTCGCGTGGGTCTGGAAACGTATGTGTGGTTTTGGGTGCTGGATGTCTCACTGCTGTGGGTTCACAATAACTATGAAGTAAACAATCTCTTTAAAGAACAAAATCCAATGTGGTGTCAGTTGTTTTCTTGCAGGAAAAAGTTGCCAGCTTGAAAATCGATATGCTACAATAAGTATGAATCTTTCTAAATGTCCAAGGAAGACACGAAAACAAAGTCTATACAGATACATGCCATGGGAAATGTATTATTGACAAAGTCTTACCATAAGGCAAGTTGTGTAAACATGGCCCTGACACCAGAGATGAATGTCATGAAATTGCAAGGGCTACCTAATTTATCAAGTAAATCTTCAGAAAACTATTGATTTATATATATATATATATATATATATATATATATATATATATATATTATATATATATATATATATATATATATATATATATGCAAACCCACATATTCCTATATATTATACATACACAAATATATATAATATATTTATATATACATACAATATACGTATATAATATACATTTATATATTCATACACCTACATTTATATATTTATTTGTTTACTTATTCATACACGCACATATATATATTCATATATATATGTATTCACATATATAACGATACAGCAGTTGGGCCAACTTCCCACTAGGCTTTAATACACTTGATTTATTCTCGACTTTGGTGCCTTTCTTATCGAAATCGACAACGACCTAATGGAACGGTATATAGTCATGGTCAGATGATGTGCAATGGAATGAAGAGTCCAAATATATGAGAAATACCAATCACCCAATGTTGTGATTGCACATATTGTAAATACCGAGTCACGGATGCTGCTTTCCTTCAAGACTCTGAAGGTAGTCCCCTTGCATGCAATATTTTCATGATCAAGGTTTAATATCTGTTATTAGAATAATAAACAACCAGGGACCTAAATCCAAATTGTCGAGGAACAACAAGCATCACTTGGAAACATTCCACACAATTAAACCTAAAGTGCTAAGTACTAAATACTCACTTGTAGGAAAAGCTTCGACTTCCATAATTACAGTCCTGATTGTCCAAGGTATTATCCATTCTTATATTTAGTAGATTTTGTAATCAGACAAGGACTGCATGTGAGATATAGTTTAAGAAAGGGTGAACTCTGACCCCTTTTAATTCAAATAAATAAATAAAAAATATTTTATCAAAATTCCGGAAAGAGGGGTTACAAATCTACCCACCTTAAAAAATAATTTCGTCCTCGAAATTCTAATCCATAACTATTCCTTACGATTCAATAAGAAGTCTAAATGAACCTTAATCTCCTTAAATTTTAATTTCTCAAAAATAGTTTGTTTTCCTCCTAGCCATTTTGCAATTTCGAAACTCCGAGGACTTCTACCCACCGTTGGTCACACTACTCCCTCAATTCTCTTGTCGCTAAACTTTATAATCTTCCAACTAATTGCTAAAATAAATTTCTACCCATAGATATCTACTTTATATGGCACCTGTAAACCTTTCATATCTATCAAGCAATCCAAAGTTTAACCAGCAACAAACTTACACAGGTAGCTAAGAAATATTGGTAAATTCTAATAGGCATGACCATACGTCGCTCTGAAATAGGAAGGACAGGGAGATAAGTATGAATAATCGAAGGCAATTATGAGTTTCAAGAACGGTAGAGGGTATCCAATGTTGCAGATAGGAAGAAAGTCTACGAACCATTGACTTATTTGCTAGATTGGGCTACTCTAGTCCAGTCACTTGCTAAATCAAGAACCCTTTGTTTCCTAGAGGGGATCGCAACCCGTGCAATGAAGAAGTCCCATTCTCGAAATTCTAAACGGGTTCCCTAATAGGATGGGATTTGAGAATTCAAGATTGTAATCTTTCCCCGTGGTTATTTAAACACACAAACAAGGGATATAAATGCAATACAAGATCGTATTGCGACTTCTAGGTAGAGGTAATAAGGGTTACGAATGACTTCTTATTCAAAAAGGGGAGCCTACATAACAGGTATGGGGACTTATTTCAAATGGTTCGGCTTTATTGTCCAAATATAGTGGTATACATGAATAGGTATTACTGGGTCTTAATGGGCTCCCCAATTGGACATCAGTTTTCGGTTGGATGAACCTTGGACTTCAATCTATATTGACTGGACAAGATCCCAATGATAAAACTATTTCTACTAGGCTAGGGTAACCTAGAATAGGTTTCCACCCACGTGGTTGAGCTAGATAGCAGTCGGATTGGTTAATATGCTTTGTAAGCCTTGAAGATGCGCTTTCCGTGACTTTTGCGTTTAAGTCACACAAGAAGACACAATTGAGTAGCATACTAGTGACATGTGCGCAGGGGCTTCGAGTAGATCACAACCATATATTGGGTTGAAGGACTGGGGTCGTGGTCAAGGCTCTAATGGAGGTTGGAAAGTGTATCGGTACTATGGTAAAAGTTATAATTAGTCCTTTTGTCCTGAAAGTTGTACCATAAAAATAGAGTACAAGGGGACGTGTTTGAGTGGGACATGATATACCTAGATGAAGGTGGACTCGTCTAGATTTTGTATGTAAAATTTGTTGGAAGGTAATAGCTGGTCTCGTGCTCCGATTGTTAATGACACGGTCGGGACACAAAATGATCAAAAAGAAAGGTGGGAGTCCAAGGGCACTAATCATCACCCTAAAGGAAGTTATTATAATCACTCGGTAATCCTGGTATATCCTATAAATTTTTTTTTAGAAGGCTTACAGTCTACCCACCTTAGAAGTTAGGACATGGTCTTAGGAATGATGAGGTTAGAAGAATTTCCAAAGTTTGGATACTGTACCTCAACTCTTTGTTAATAGGGAATAAGGCACGGCGTATCGGGATACGGTAGGTATTAGTCAAGTCAAGGATCGTTCCTCAATAAATGGAGAACGAGTGTGTACAATGACACATGGTCGACAAAATAAGATAATCTACTCGTCTATAGTATACAAGAGTTATCGATGGGGTAACCAACTCTAAGGCACATCATTTGAAAAGTTTTCTAACAACCGAGTCATGAATCTCTATTTGTGTTAAGCCCGCCAGTCTATTGTCACAAGAGTTATAGGGGTATGGGCTTAGGGGTTGCTAGTTAAAGAAAGCTTCAAGCAATCAATTAGAGACTCACAATAAATTGGTTTCTTGAGAATAGATAGTCTCCTAGGTTGGCATTTTGACTAGGGGTAAAACCCTACTCATTCTCAAATTCAGATGGCTTGAAAGTCCCGATAACAGTTCGGGGTCGAGAGGAGAACGAGTAACTCAATCACATGGCTGGCTGACGATAACTACCCTTGTATATACAACTACCATAGCCCCATAGCCATGGGGATACTCGGTATCTCTCTACCAATTACGAGCTTCTGTCTTTCCAAATCAGTGAAAGACAAAAACAATAAAGAGTTCAAAAAAGATGTTACTGAGTACAATCACGTGATCCAAAGGCGAACGTATAATTCAAGAGGGATTGTCAAAGCAGTCACGGATGAGATCCTAGATACCTATATATCTCCATCTACGTAGTATAATTAAACGAAGAGCGAACCAAACGCATCATGGTTGATCAGACCATAATACACTGATTCTGATTAGACAATAAGTTAGTGGGCGTCCCCAATAATCATATGTCTTGAATCAAGCTCGATAAAAGAGTAAGCTTGCAAAAACTAGGCTGTAATAGCAGCGTTGGTCAAGATAGTCAAGATACAAGTACGCGTGATTTTTGAAAAGAGGCACAAGTAGTTCGAGTTTAAAGGGAATCAAACTTCACCTGGTGTTCTTGCTTCTATAGACATCCCACTATCATCTTATCCTTAAGGCCTTGGTCGACTAATGATTTATGGACTTCTGAATTCTATATTCTAGGTAACCTATTAGTGTCAGTCAATTTCCTCATCAATAGATCACGAGGATCATACGGAGTGCTAGGTCGGGAGACATGCTACCAAACTTACAAACTTCCACTACTATTGGCTTTGTATCTTATGGGACATACATGGCACGGTCCTATCCTCTATAGTACCCTAAACTTGTAATCACGTCTGAAATCATTTCACCGAGGATTATGCCTCGTCCGTATACTCGGGCGATTGTAAACTCTTGGTTCTGTGATTCAGATGTGATATACTATCAGATACTCTACCTTATCTCGACACCCGGGTAACTATGATCAAAGAGGACCACTAGCCATAGTTTTTAGAAATATTCTATAACCTATAATTTCCTTAAAAATTTCAACTCCAGGGTCGTGTTTTGCCAGTGCGCTGCTGGCTGCAGGGAATCCAGAGTCTTCATAATTTAAATAAATGGCGACAGTGCGCTGTTGTCCTGCCATTATGAGTTAACTAACATTCCTTTAACTACATATGTAAAAAATCTATGAGCTCCTAGAGATTCAAACAAGTTGCCTATGAAATAAAGTGTAAGCATTTGTCCTATCAGTCACAACCCTTAAGATAAAAGATTGAACAAGGGGAAATAACTGAGGACTAAAGAAATACATATATTCTAACTCTTCCATGTGTATTCAAGCCTTTAAGGAAAAACTTGAATCGAAACTAACTTGAGGTTCATCTATGGATAACATAAAAATAACAATTCCTATGGCAAAATAGGAACTAAATAGGCAATTTGACTAAGATGTGAGGATGATATCAAAAGGGCAAGGAGAAAGAATTGCCATTTATCAAGGTTAGATCATTAATTCTATGAAGCCCTGCCTTACCAAGGGAATAATCTATCCAAATTAGATTACCTCGTCATATCAAGAGATACTAGTGTACCTATGGGAATCTGATAACTATCAAAATTAATAACTCCTTATCTACGTTGCATGGCCTAGACTACCCATCGGTAAATTTCTATAAGGGACTCCTAGTCCTAGTCATTCTCGTAAATTAAATTAATTTCTAATTCGTGAATGAGCATTTCCTAGTCGCAGGCTCGCAATAGTACAACTAACTTAAGTACTATCACGAGTTCGTATTATTTGCGAAAACTGACCTGCATGGGCCACCACAAAAACTTGTCACGACCCGCACCCATTTTTTTTTAAAACGAATACGAGACGTGTCCAAGCCAACCGACACCGCAGTGTCGACGGTAGAACGCTGTCACGGCCATGAAGATCAAAATCACAAATAATGCGCATTCACATAATTAATTTAACTTACAATGATCATAAGTTTTATATTTGTAGAAAAATATAAACTTGTACAAATAAATGAATGACTACAACTCAACTATCTAGCTAGTCTCTAGGCTTTTCTCTGCAAGTATTCCCGTCACTTCCCAAGCTAAGTGAATCCACGGCTAACCTGAAAATGTTGGTTTCCAGTCAGGAATGGAACGAGCACAATTCACTGAATGCAATTTCAAATAAAGAAAATGACTATAAGACAAAGGTTAGACATCAATCATGGGTTTGAAAATAAACAGGAAATATAAAAAACCAATAGTAAATAAATAGACACCAAATACTTTTCCCAACTGTTAGAAGTACCTTTGATATGTGATCGGTCTGGGGTACTACACCGCACGGTCTACGAGGTCTACTTGCAGAAATAAACACGGTCTACATTGTCCACTTGCAGAAAATAAATACGGGCTACAATGTCTACTTGCAGAAAATAAACACGGGCTACAATGTCTACTGCATAAAAATAAACACGGTCTATAAGGTCTACTGCATGAAAATAAACACGGTCTACAAGGTCTACTGCATAAAAATAAACACCGTCTACAAGGTCTACTGCATGAAAATAAACACGGTCTACGGTCTGATCACACATCCTTGGTACCTCTCATTCCTGACTCAACAATTTATAATAGAGTATAAAAATTGCATAACCAATGACTAATCAATGAAATATAGTAAAGACCAATATCAAAATACAAACAATAAACTGTACTCGCCTGTGGTCCTCTGCTGGTGAAACCGACAGTCTGAACTACTCAATGTGCCACAATAGTCAAAACCCGTACAACAGTCCCCGAAAGCTGAAATAAACATTACCAAGATTTTCAGAATAGTCAAATTAGCTAGGATTGCATGTCCTTAAGTCCAATTCTGGATACAGGGGTAAAACGGTAATTTCGGTCCAAAACGGTGTCCGCCGTTGGACCCGCTTTGCACCGAAAAGCGTGCCAGAGTCAACGGTCTCTAAAGTCATCAAACTACATGTCTATGGATCCAGTTTTCTGTTATGAACCCAACCCTATGTTCAGAGTTGGATTCCGGCAGTCCGTGCACAAAATTGCCCATTGAGTAGGACCGTGGGGCCCACAAAAAGACGATTTTATCAACTGTCTCAGAATCGGACCAAATTTGGCATACAGGACCAAAAAAATGATACGGTCCTGCTGGCATAAGTTTCGTATCGATCTGACGAACGTGCACAAAGTAATTGAGAAGTTTGCAAAGTGCACGATACGGTGAATTTTGACGGATACGCATCGAATTCGTCGCGCACACGCAACTAATTTGAATTCCGTCAAAGCCCACACGACCACAAAGCTGTTATGCAGCTTTCAATGCTTTCGGTTCGCGACCACGTCGCCCAGTTTGGCGGGACGCACGTCGTGTGGATGAATTTTCTAATTTTCAAAAACTGTTTTCATAGGTTTTTCTTAATTTTCAATGAAGTTTATCTTAGCATCTACTATCTGTAAAAAATAATCTAAAAACAGGGTTTTAATGCTGGTTAGGTTGCCTAGAAGTCTGTTCAAACGGTTTTCCAAAATTTGTGATATTTTGGTCGCGAATCGACCGTAAACATTGGGTGTTGGAGCAGTTCTACGTCCTGTTTTGGACAGGTTTTTCGACAACTTTTGCCTCAATTTACGGGCAGCACGTTGCGTCTAACTACGACGTGTTCGAAGGAACTTGAAGGTGTATAAGTTGTCTTCGTACCTGGGTAACCCGTTCATGAAACGGATGAATGAGGCAGGAGAACCCTCCGCGCGAAGTGGGCACTGCCACACGCAACTGCTGCCGTTGCTGCGCTCTGTTTTGACGCGCTGGTTCGTGCGTGACCGTCGGCCTCCGGCCAGCGGCGGCCTGGCTGTGCCGGGGCAGCACGCGCAGACCCAGGAGGTTGCTTGGGAGATTAGGGTTAGGTGTTGGCGCTGCTTTCTTCCAATTTATACGCGGCACAATCTTTCAGTCGCGGTTGCCAGGAACACTCGGGCCGAAGAGTAGTTGGCCGGGTTCGGGTATGGGGTTTTACATGCTTGATGTGTTTGCTCGCGTGGGCCTGGAAACGTATGTGTGGTTTTGGGTGCTGGGTGTCCCACTTCTGTGGGTTCACAATAACTATGAAGTAAACAATCTCTTTAAAGAACAAAATCCAATGTGGTGTCAGTTGCTTTCTTGCAGGGAAAAGTTGCCTGCTTGAAAATCGATATGCTACAATAAGTATGAATCTTTCTAAATGTCCAAGGAAGGCACGAAAACAAAGTCTATACAGATACATGCCATGGGAAATGTATTATTGACAAAGTCTTACCATAAGGCAAGTTGTGTAAACATGGCCCTGACACCAGAGATGAATGTCATGAAATTGCAAGGGCTACCTAATTTATCAAGTAAATCTTCAGAAAACTGCTGATTTATCTATATATATATATATATATATATATATATATATATATATATATATATATATATATATATATATATATATATATACGCAAATCCGTATATTCCTATATATTATACATACACACATATATATAATATATTTATATATACATACAATATACGTATATAATATACATTTATATATTCATACACCTACATTTATATATTTATTTATTTACTTATTCATACACGCACATAATATATATTCATATATATATATATATATATATATATATGTATTCACATATATAACGATCCAGCAGTTGGGCCAACTTCCCACTAGGCTTTAATACACTTGATTTATTCTCGACTTTGGTGCCTTTCTTATCGAAATCGACAACGACCTAATGAAACGGTATATAGTCATGGTCAGATAATGTGCAATGGGATGAAGAGTCCAAATATTTGAGAAATACCAATCACCCAATGTTGTGATTGCACATATTGTAAATACCGAGTCACGGATGCTGCTTTCCTTCAAGACTCTGAAGGTAGTCCCCTTGCATGCAATATTTTCATGATCAAGGTTTAATATCTGTTATTAGAATAATAAACAACCAGGGACCTAAATCCAAATTGTCGAGGAACAACAAGCATCACTTGGAAACATTCCACACAATTAAACCTAAAGTGCTAAGTACTAAATACTCACTTGTAGGAAAAGCTTCGACTTCCATAATTACAGTCCTGATTGTCCAAGGTATTATCCATTCTTATATTTAGTAGATTTTGTAATCAGACAAGGACTGCATGTGAGATATAGTTTAAGAAAGGGTGAACTCTGACCCCTTTTAATTCAAATAAATAAATAAAAAATATTTTATCAAAATTTCGAAAAGAGGGGTTACATCAATCCCCATGCTCTCCAAATCAGCAAGCAAGTGACGGTCCATAGTCAAACACATGGCTGTCAGATACCTACTCAAGGCATCGGCAACCACGTTGTGTCACGCCCCAGTACCGAAATACGGAGACGGACTAGGCCAGCTACTCCATATGAGGTACGTAACGTCATACGGCGATCGTGGCTGTCGAGAGACGAGGGGGTACATGCTACAATCAAGTCTCCTATGGTCCCACAGAGTTCTATGTCTCAATCAATCAAGTCACATCAGCAGTTAAATGAACATTAAAGATAAAGCAGTAAGGCATCCCCGACGCTTCATCAAAATGGTCATGAGAGACTAGCTTTATAATTTAGCTATCTCAGAGAGTCAGGAGTACAAAATTATACACAGCTGCAGTCTGTTTAATTATAATTATGTACTGACACAAAATATCAAGTAATCCGGCTAACAGGTGCCGGTGGCTAAATGCCGCAAAAGTATAAGCAGGAGTGGTGGAGAAGAAACCCACTCGAGTCCCCGGACCGCCATGCTCCTAGTATGCACCATGGATGTCAGAAAGGAAGATCGTGTCCTCCGGCTCTGCTACAAGATCTGGCCAAACAAAACCAGCGGGGTCAGCCCCGAATAGCAAGTACCGCCAAAGGGGCACAAGAGTTAAGATTAAAAACCCAGTTAATAGAATGATTGATAATAGTAATACTTATGCTACTATTATAGGGTAGCGCACATCCTCGAACCCATATGGCACCCTTACAACCAAACAAGGACAAAAGGTGTCGCATGGAGTCGGGACGTGTCGTACTCTATAACTTTCACATAAGTTAAAAGGTATAAACAAGAAAATCTTCTGATCGTGACTTTGGTCGATAGCCTATCGCAGCACAATATCCAACCCAACAATCAAACAAGAACATGGGTTGGATCTTGTACCATGATAGACCATGTTCCTCAGTCATTCACAGAAGTAACACTTCACAACCAGAATAAGTCTTCCGTTTATAACTTCGGTCCACAGCCTGTCATAGTACGATAACCAACCCAATAATCAAACAAGAACATGGGTTGGATCACGTACCACAACAGTCCGCTTCCTTCGGTTATTCGCGGAAGGTAATAGGATACAAGCAAGTCGTTTTCACGGCCAATCAAGTCTACGAGTTTCTAGTGGGACGAGGTTATCCTCGCATCATGTTATTAGAAAATCCTCAGATCGTATCTTTCCAGCAAGGCTAGCCAACCCAGGGGTTCGCATAGACAGGTATGATTGAGCACAGGTCCCTCGTAAGGCCACCTTGCTAAAATATATAATATATAGCAGGAATTAATCGGATACAGTCATCCACTCGTTGCAGATGACACAGTATCCGTGGAGACCAGCTGGCGCGTCGAGACAATATCTCAAGGCGGCTGGTGTAACACGATCTCGAGAATTTGCCCTCCCCATGCAGCTAGTATGTTTAGTTGCCTAATTTAACCCTAGGTGAAATCTTGGACTCACATGCTGTGGCCTGCATGATTATCCTCCTAAAGTCGTACTTTAGTACGAGTACCCCAAAGAGGATCCATGTCAATCAGTATGTCAACATATGCTACCCTCCTTAGTGTAGTGCATCATTGCAAATACGCCACGTGGAGTTACGAGTCATTTGTCGAGCATGAACAAGAACTGGGACATTCAGGTACATGTATCAGGTGGGAATACTTGTTCACCGAGATACATGTATTATTACAAATATCAAAAGCGTACGCACAAAGCACGCACTCTCAAGGGGAGCTGCGTACGTGAAAAGTCACGCAGGCTCAGGGGAGAGCTGCGTGAAAAGTCACGCAGGCTCAAGGGGAGAGCTGCGTGAAAAGTCACGCAGGCTCAAGGGGAGAGCTGCGTGAAAGTCACGCAGGCTCAAGGGGAGAGCTGCGTGAAAAGGTCAACCCGGTCCAAGAAGAAGTCACACTTGGAGAGCTTCCCATAAAGCTGCTCCTTCCTGAGAGTCTCCAGCACTACTCTCAAGTGCTCCTCGTGCTTCTCCTCAGTCTTGGAATATACCAAGATGTCGTCAATGAACACCACCACGAACTTGTCCAAGTACTGGTGCAACACCTTGTTAATTAGGTTCATAAATACTGCTGGTGCATTGGTTAGCCCAAACGGCATAACCAAAAACTCAAACTGTCCGTACCGCGTCCTGAAAGCGGTCTTGGGTATATCCTCCCCTTTCACCTTCACCTGGTGATAACCTGACCTCAAATCAATCTTGAAAAATACCCGAGCTCCGCTCAACTGATCAAAGAGATCATCGATCCGCGGCAGTGGGTATCTGTTCTTGATTGTCAGGTTGTTGAGTGCCCTGTAGTCAATACACATCCATACTGATCCATTCTTCTTCGGCACAAACAATACTGGTACACCCCATGGCGATGAACTCGAACGGATGAAGCCCTTGTCCTGCAGCTCATCCACTTGCTTCTTCAGCTCCACCAACTCACTGTTGTTCACTCGATAGACGTGCTGAGAGATGGGTTTCGCTCCTGGAACCAAGTCTATCGAGAACTCAATGTCTCTGTCTGGTGGGAATCCAGGCAACTCCTCTGGAAAAATATCCATATACTCTGCTATCAAGGGATGGGGAATCGTCTGCTCCTCAATCGAGACTCCGCAGAAAACTCCGCTGCTCTGCTTCGTCTGACGTCTGGAGTACTCGAACTCTGGCTCCCCCGGCACTCTGAAGAGAACTCTACCCCCTCTGCAATAAATGCTGGCGTGGTGCCTGCTCAACCAATCCATACCAAGTACTATATCGTAGTTCGGTAATGGCATTACGAGCAGGCTCACCTCCAACTCACGGCCTCCCAAAACAACACTCCGACCCGTACAAACATCACTCACGAGGATAATTCCACCTCCGGTCGTGATCTTGTAAGTCCTAGGCAATGATTCAGCTATGATACCATGTCTAACCGCAAATGATACTGATACGAAACTATGCGAAGCACCGGAATCGAATAATGCAAAAGCTGGACTGGAGTCGAGAAGAACCGAACCTGCGATCAGCTCTCCTATCGCCTCTGTATCCTCGACCGCCATGGCGAAAGCTCGCCCCTACTGGCCTCCCCTGGCCTGCTGTTGGTGCTGTATGAACCGCTGCTGTTGAGTCGGCAACGGTCCCTTCTGCGGTCCCCCTGGAGCCTTGGCTCCGGCTCCCTGAGCTGCCCTGCCCGTAAAGAGGGAACAGTCCCTCAACTGATGCTTTGACGATCCACACAAGAGGCACTTCCCCAGCCTCTTCCTGCACTCTGTCCAACCGTGTCCCGGCTTCTTGCAGAAAGTGCAACTGATAGTCTGCTGCCTCGGGGCCTGCTGCTGCTGCCTCGGCTGCTGATGCTGCACTGGCTGATGCCTCGGCTGCTGAAACTGCTGCGGCTGGAATCTCTGCTGCTGCTGGTGCTGCTGGAAATGCGGCCTCTTGGCCGATCCTCCGCTACTGCTGCCTTCCTGGAAGTCTCACCCCCTCTTGAGCTTAAGCTCAAGATCATCCTCAACCAATAAAGCTTTCGTCAAAATCTTCTCGAAAGTGGCATCCCTGTTGCCCTTGGTCAAGGACTTGACTTCCTTGACCAGACCCTTTCGGAACCTCTGGGCCTTCGCCGTCTCGCTCAAGCCCTCTACGAATCTGCCGAGGCGGCCGAACTCCCCAGCGTACTCCTCACTGACAGGCTCAAACTGCGACTATAAGGCTCGGAGCGCTGCATCTGGAAAGAACTTCTTCTTGAAGAAGCCCTTGAACTCCTTCCACGTCTGTCCAGCTACCCCCATCCTAGGGTCTGACTGATACCAGGTGCGAGCAAGATCTCGCATCCGACTAGCTGCTGCCTCTATCTGGAGATCTGCTGGTATCCGGGCCAGGCGGAAGATCTCCTCTATATGCTCGATCCACTCGTCAGCATATAAAATTCCCTCCATCCCCAGGAAGTCTCTGGGGCTCATCTTCTGGAACTGCTCTATCCCAGGTGTCCTCGGCTGCTGGACTGTTGGTCGAGCTACGACTTTCGTAAGGGCCAACTCCATGCTCCTGGCCTGCCGGGTCTGCTGCACCTCCATAAACTGCTGAAAGTAGGCGAACATCTGTGTCGCGTCCACGTATCCTGTAGGCGGCGGCTGCTGGAAAGGCACCTATGGGATGACTGGGTGCTGCCTCCGAGCTGGTGGAGGCATACCCCCTGCTGTTGCTGCTGAAGTCCCAATATGAACAGAGGTGGCAGGAGCTGCAGCCTCCTGACCCAGCTGAACTGGCTGAGAGGTAGCAGTCCCCTCTACAGTATCCCCATGAATGGTACGCTGTAACCGCGTCTCCACCATCCTGAAGACAGATCAAACAAGGGTATCAATTGTTGAGAAAGAAGCGATATAACAAAGGCGGACAGTTAAAATTCAAAAGAAATCAATTGACAGTAAGGATTTAGATGGCAAGAATAGAGTTTTTCCTAATGGGATTGAGTACCCTGAAAACTAATGTCCTATATCCTACTGCAGGCTGTAATGATACTCTGGTTCGAATACCACTACACTTCTAGTCTAGGACCTGCATGAGCCACCACTAAAAACGTGTCACGATCCGCACCCTAGAGTAAGGGCACGAGACGTGGGTACGTCCAGCCTACGCCGCAGTGTCGGCAGTAGAACGCTGTCCTAGGTCAATTATCTAACAATATAAAGAAATATGTACAGTATATACACTCCGAATGGAGGTGACATAGCAATATACAGTCTCCATCACATCTAAGGCAGAAAGATAAGATAGAAAGATAGATAGATACTGCTGAAATAAAAGGAATCCACATAAGTATGTAGAAGCATGGAAAATATTAGAATAATGATCCATGCGGCTCTGAGTAAGAAGCTTATGCGGCTCACACAGGAGCGGCCCTATGCGGTTCAAAGGAGACTCTCAATCGCATGCGGCTCGGGAGCGTATGCGGTTCAGCAAGGCATATGCGGCTCGATGGACGCCATGTGTGATCCTTTCCTACAGCTGGTCGTTTGAGTAGTGGCCTCATTTATTGCTCCAGCACGATTCACTGTGGCGGCCCTGACATAAAGTTTCATAATGGCCTTGCCATAATGACTGACTCCTCGGGAAAAGAAGAAAATCTCTGACCAAATCCGTCAGAAGTTCCAGATTGCCACGTGGCAATCAGTCATATACGGCTCCCTGAGAACCCGTTCCATGCGGTTCGATACAACGCTAGCTCATGCGGCTCCCTGGGAACACATTCCCTGCGGCCCAATACAACGCCAGCTCATGCGGCTCACAAAGATTACGCATATGCGGCTCGATGAAGCATCGTCCTATGCGGCTTACAAAGAGTATCTCTCTGCGGTTCGAGGATCGTCAATCCTATGCGGCTCTGACAGGACTCACAATTAAGACACGTGGCATGGGATCAATAAGAGATTTAACCGAATCTCAACAAATATATTTGACATCATCGTCATAATTACTGAGATCAGGGCATATCATTTATCATCAAGCTAATGGGACACGTGGCGAGCAATCAGACATTGGCATAATCAATCACGAGGATTTAAAGCAGCTAGCATTAATTGCTCATGAGATACGATGCTATCCGCATTAATGGCCGAGATTCACTATAATCAGGATCAAGGGTTCAGATAGAATGAAGGAGCGCCGACATTCCAAACAGATAATCATTAGCAAACCCTAATGATCACCCCCCACTCTTATAAATAGCCAGCATCATTCCCTTGTAAAAAAAAAGGGTCGGCAACAAAAGAATAAAAAAATAAGAAGAGAGAGATCTACACAGAGAGAGCTCCCCCCTTTTTTCTTGATAATTACAGAGAGAGAGAAGCCAGGAGAGCAACCCGGGGAGAGCAAGAAGAGCATTTCTTCATCAACGTCGAGCAGATCTTCCCCGAGCCAAGGCTGCATACTGATCGTCCAAGGAGTAAGGCAGAGCGGTCGTCGCTTTCCCGAGCCTCTATCGTCACCCCCCAGAATAAAAAATAAACAATCGTACTTAGTCTGCTGTACCTAGGTTTTCGTCCCTAGGTTTTCTTTGTACGAACGAGTTTGTATTGTGAGTCTAAATTCAGTCCTCCGATAATTGTTCTGTTCTTTTACAATCAATGGCAAACAAAGTACAAAAAGAGAGTCTAAGTGTCTAAGATATCACAAATCCACAATCCCAAGTATCAAATATACAGTCACCTAGAATGTAATATAAAAGAAGACATCCTAGTCTAGAGGAGTGTCGTCCACAGCTATAGGGTCCGGCTGCTGGTCCAAGTCACAGCTGTCATCAAGGGTAGCCCCATAATAGGTAGGACAGCACGCCTCATCCTCATCCTCTGTAATATTTCAACAGGTCCAGTCAGGACAGGAGCGAGCACAGTACATCTCACGCAGTTCATATATTGACAGGAATAAAATACATGCAATAGAGTAAAATACATGAAATGCTGAAGAGTATACATGAGTAAAAAGAAGACTGTAATGAAATATCTACTATAAGTAAAGAGCTATAGTGAACTAGTGATTTAGAGTACAAGCTTGACATGTGAACAGCTTGATAATAAACATGAGAGGTCGTACATGGCTACACTACTTTGGAAATTGTCCACATGACTATTTATACTCCCCCGTACCCCAATCAATACACAAGGATCTAGACAAGTTATGTTATTGCATGATATTCACATGGGGGCCCATATAAGGGTGCACATGAATATAAACATGGGGGCTCCGTGTTCATGAGAGTACATGAATCACGAGAGTACACATGTAAGGTGAAAGCACAAGAGTACATGATGAAAGTAAAACACACATGACATGATGTATCTGATGCTCTCGAGGGGATAACATCGTATGAAAAGATCCATATAGTACTAATTCGTGTTTCCATCGTGTCAGCATCAAGTAAGATAATCTAGAGCGAGAAAGTACTCCTAGCAAGAATGAAACGGTCAGAGAATGTACTCGCCTGTATCCTGAGTATTTGAAGAATATCTACTGTCCGAGGAGTGGAGTCTGTCTCCTATAGAACAGTACAAGTCACTATAAGTCAAAAATGATAATAAGATGCAATTCAATACATTCTATATGAATCTAGGTCAATCTTGACCAAAGTCAACTCTTGGTCAACTCTGGTCAACCCTAGAAGTCAAACTAGGTCAACTAGGTCAAACCTAAGTCAAACAAGTCTATACTAGTCTAACTAATCTATCCTAGCAAGCACACAACAAACACAAGGCTAAACAAGCCATCACTCACAACCATCTATATATATTTATCATATATATATATATATATACATCCAAAAATAGGTTAAGGCATCTATAGATATTAGGCTATAACAAGGCAATATATAGCATACAACAAGTCATGTATTAAGATGCTAAGAGATAGAGTGTGATAGTGTTAAGTGTGTATGTGATACATCATGTGAAACTAAATCAGCATTAAGACCAATGTGTAAGTGCTAATACAAGTGTTTGCATTATCTAGATTCACATATTCAAGAAGGGGTTATAGTGTACAAGTGTGTTCAGACTTTAGGGTGTAATGTGGCATGTATGATGTGCATTACAGGGGTTATACAAGGGTATCTCAGATTTTAGGGTGTAGTGTAATGTGTGTGTATATGATTGTGTGTGGAGGGGTGTGAAAACAGTGTGAGTGAATCATCACAGGGAAAACAGTGATAGGTTGAGGAGGAAAATGTGTGAATGTGTGGAGATTGTGTATGTGATGGAGTAACATTGGTTTCAGGATTTTGTGTATGTGTGTGCATGTGTGAGTGATAACAATGTGAGGAAACTGTGATAGTGTCATGGGTAAACAGGAATCAAAAATGTGTGTGTGATAGCAATGTGAGTGAGTGAGTAAATTTTGAATTAATCTCATGTTCAGAAAACTGAAACCTATGGCAGGTAACCCCCAACCCAAATTGCAAAAACCCAATACAAAGATCCTTAGCATTAGCATAATTCACAGCTAACCTATCAATCATCCATCAGTTAACCAATATGTAGATGAACTAGTTTAAGATTCAACAGCATAAAATCAGGAAAACAAAAATCAATTTAACCCAAGAAATCAGTTTCAGTTTGTGTATCAGCCTATTGTATCAAAATATGGAAAAACTTCATTCGAAACCAATTCTCGAACACCCTTCACAATCCAACATTTCATTAACCTAATACATATGTGGGTGAGTCCAATTAACCATTAACATCATCAAAACAAAAAAAATGAAGAATCAATCTCAGGAAAACATTTCAACCAAAATGGTATCAGCCGTATCAGTGAGAATTGGAAAACTCAAATCGAATACTAAAAACATGTAAATATGTTAAATTAAAGGTTGGTAAATCATGTACCATATAGGCACGTGTCACACAATCAAAATGGTGTCCAAAAATATGACACAATGTGTCCAAACATCACACACAAACCCAATGCACTGGACTGGGTTCAGTCGACTGGTGCGCATGTCCAAAGCGGGGTGAATCCTGCACTCGACACGAAACCAAAGGACACGAGACTTGGGAAGTGTCGTGTCAGACACTGCCCCGAGCTCCATGTCAAAGGACACGCGCCCACGTGTCCAGAACAGGCCGTACGACCCCACTGGTAGCAGGACAGCGATGCTCACGCGCGCGCAGGCGTGTCCGTGGGTCCGATTCGATACCAAATCGACACGAACTTAACTCAGTCACTTAGAAACCCATAAGCGACACCAAGACACAAATTTCTATTCAAACACAAATCGAAAATACGATCGAAATGCCCACTGTGGCATTTCGTCGAACACTTGCGGTTACCTACTGATACGTGTCCGATACGGACACGTACATGACACGAGAGGGTGCAAATCCTATTCCTACAGTACAAGGACACCTAGGGCTTGGTGTTTATGCAAAGAAACTAAAATTTCATGGGAGGAATAGAGTTTTACCTAGGTGTGTTCCTTCACAATAAAAAGCCTTCAAAGAGGAGCTCTCCACTAGCTACTCAAAGTCTCCAAATTGTGTCAAACCTGAGATTTGACTCCACCAACAGTAGGAGAACAACATTTAGAATACTATGGAAGAAATCTCAATGAAATGGATCATTATTGAATAAACTATGAAGAAATTAAAATGAAGACAAACCTTGTTCTTAGGAAAATGGTGGAATGGATAAAAAGAGGCACAACTTTCAAGAGAGATTTTATAGGCAAGGGGGGAGAACCCTAGGCCGGCCACTCATTAGGGTTAGGGTTTTAGGGGGCATCTAAGGGCTAGCAATGCATCAAGCCTATTTGAATGGCCTAGAATCTAGGGCTCCTTCCTAGTCAAGTTGCAAACCACTCTAACCTAACTAATCATGACTTAACCCACTAGCCAATACTAACTAAGACTCATTGTGGCTAACTAGACTAGCTATGACTAATCTAGGTTAGGTCCAAACTAGGTTAGGCTAATCTAAACCACATGAAAATTAATTAATTAATATTTAAATCACACCATTCTAATTAATCAATTTAAATTCCTAATAAAATATATTAAATTCAAATAATTCAAAAATGACAAAAATACCCTCAAACTAGAAATGTGGTAGCGACATCATAAAAGTTCTGATCGCTTGGAATAGTTATTTCATGAAATTTGACATTGTGTATGGCAAAATGTCAAATTCGGTCCGGTTCGGTTTCGATTTTGCTTATTCGATTTCGGTTGAATTCGGTTATTCGGTTCGGTTGGAACCAAATAAACTGAATACTCACCCCTACTTTGAGCTTGGCTTGTTTGGTAACAAGAATTTGGATTTGGAAATCCAAATCCAAATCATGAATTTCCAAATCCAACTCCAACCAAACATAGGATTTGATAAACTATAATTATAATTTATAATTATGATAATAAAATAATAAATAATAAATAATTAATTAATTATTTAATTATTATAATTATAATTATAGTTATGATTAATAAAAAAATTATTATAATTATGATAATAGTTATTATTAATAAAATATTAATTAAGATTATAATGACGTTTAATAAATTATTAATTAAAATTTTAATAATGTATTAACTAATAAATTATTAAATAATAATTATTAAAGTTGGTGTTAATTGTGATTAATATATTATTAATTAAGATGATCATAAATAGTAATTTATAATTTATAATTAAGATTATAATTAAGACTAATAAATTATTAATTATAATTATAATTAAATATTTTTTTATAAATTGTTAATTAAAATTATAGTGATAACTAATAAATTATTATAATTATGATTAATAAAGGTATAAATTATTAATTAAGATTATTATAAAATATTAAAATAAAATTTTAAATTAATAAATTATATCAATATTATATTATAATTAATAAATGAATAAATTATTAATTTGATTATGATAAATTATTAATTAATACAATTTGTTATTAATAATTAATTATTTAAGTAATGTACGTATTTATATTAATTAAGAATTAAAATTATATATAAAATAATAACTAATTATTAGTTAATTTTAATTTTAATTTTAATTTTAATTTTAATTTTAATTTATTTATTTATTTATTAGTATTAATTAAATATTTGATAAAATAATAAAATTATTTTAAATAAAATCTAATTTTTATTCTTCCAAATCCAAAATTTTGATCTAGTACCCACTTTCCATTAGGGGTGACCATTCGGTTTATTCGGTTCCAACCGAACCGAATAAGCAAAAACCAAATTGGACTGAAACCGAATAAGCAAAACTGAAACCGAACCGAATTGGTCAATAACCGAACCGAACCTAATTAAATCGGTTCGATTTCCGTTTATTCGATTTTCGGGTTTTTTTTGTGTTTTTTTTTTGTTAATATTTATAATAACTAAATATACCTAGATATATTCAGTATATATCTATAACATATACCTATATATATTTAGTATATACCTATAATTAACACACACACACACACACACAAATATATATATATATATATATATATATATATATATATATATATATATATATATATATATATATATATATATAAACTAAATTTTTTTATTCGGTTTTCGGTTTTGGACCGAAACCGAAACCGAATAAGAAAAATTAGTATTTTCAAAACCGAAACCGAACCGAATTTTTTCAAAACCGAACCGAATTCCTTATTCGATTCGGTTCGGTTTTCGGTCCAAAACCGAATAATGCTCACCCCTACTTTCCATATCAAAATCAAACTCTAACCAAACATAAAATTCCGTGGATTTGACTTAAAATCCAAATTCCACATCCAAATATGGTTTACCAAACAGACCCTTATGTGCACTTTAGCAACATTTTATAATAGTTCTGAATATCTAAAAAAAAACTTCTAAAAATATATTATTTTATAGGGAAGATTTATGAAATGCCCAAAAACTAAAAAAGTTTTATGTAAAACCCACCGCTAAAAAAACTTTCATCGCGTGCCCAGAATTAGAGAAACTTATCCAAAGCGGATTCCAAATGACCCTTTTGCCCTTCCTTTTAATTTATTGGAAACACCCACAAAACTGCTCTTAAAAAAACATTTCAATACTCCATCTTCTTCCATACGCTGCTCACTTTCGAATCTAGGTTTTCTCCTCAAAAATCTTCAAAAACTCGTCGAAAAATTTCGGAAAGACCGGGACGAACGACAAAAGTGCTAAAACGGAGGTCCAAACATCATTTTTTTGCGAATCTAAAATTTCGAAAGGCCGTCTAACTGTAAAATTGTTACTTTCAGTCTCCTCGACGATACGCTCATTTTGCGACAAACGGAACCTCGTTTCGACCTCCCAGTCAAAAGTTATGGCCCTCCAAAGTTTCAGCTAACCATAAAATGCAGGAGAATGGCATTCTCCGTCTTAATTTACACGAAGAATGACCATTCTCCGTCTTAATTAGGACGGAGAATGACATTCTCCGTCTTAATTTACACGGAGAATGGTCATTCCAGTGTTAAAACGCAGGAGAATGACCATTCTCCGTGTTAGAAACACGGAGAATGCCATTCTCCGTGTTAATAAAACGGAGAATGTCATTCTCCGTGTTAAATAAAACGGAGAATGGCATTCTCCGTCCTAATTAAGACGGAGAATGGCCATTCTCCGTGCTAAATTAAACGGAGAATGACCATTCTCCGTCTTAATTAGGACGGAGAATGCCATTCTCCGTGTAATTTATCACGGAGAATGGTCATTCTAGTGTTAAAACGTAGGAGAATGACCATTCTCCGTGTTAGAAACACGGAGAATGGCATTCTCCATGTTAATTAGGACGGAGAATGCCATTCTCCGTCTTAAATAAAACGGAGAATGCCATTCTCCGTCCTAATTAAGACGGAGAATGACATTCTCGGTCCTAATTAAGACGGAAACGGAGAATGCCATTCTCCGTCTTAATTAGGACGGAGAATGGCATTCTCCGTCTTAAATAAAACGGAGAATGCCATTCTCCGTCCTAATTAAGACGGAGAATGCCATTCTCCGTCCTAATTAAGACGGAGAATGGTCATTTTCAGTGTTAAAACGTGTAATTTAGTTTTTTCAGGAATAAAGAGTTTCGTTCTTCTTTCAAAGCGATGATAATTCTTATGGAAAAGAAGAAGAAAGATCTTCTCTCCACAATTGAAGATCTGAGTTCAAATGTCTCCACGATGAAGATGATGATGATGGTGATGATGATGACGAGCGATGATCTGAGTTCGACTGAAGAAAAACACACCGAACTACGAACGATCTTTGCGATCTCTGCTGAATATGAGAGCAATGGAATTCAGATTTCCCGTGAAGAAGAAGAAGACGAAATCGCAATCCAGATCTGAGTTTTTTGAATTCAAATACATATAGATGACCAATTCGCGCGGAGGGGTAGTTTCGGTATTATAAAAATAGCAGTTTCTAGCGGGTGGCATCTAAAAGGGAATCTTGGAATATTTAACGTGAAAATACTTAATTCTGGGTATTTCATAAAACTTATCCATCGGGTGGGCATTTCATAAAAACCCACCCCGAAATTGGATTTCTCTGCAATTTCCAGTATTTTATAATAATTTTTATAGTACTCTTAATATTTGTCTAAATATATCCTAGCAGTTAGCATTATTGTAAAAGAGTAATGCTACAGTTACAACCAAATGTTTACAATTTTTTTACAACCACTCATTCATTTTCTTACATGTGGGCCAGGTGGTGGTCTGGCCCACGTGTCAGCAAATGGGAAAACTTATTCATTATTGTAAAACTTATGCAGTCTCTTTTGATAACACTTCTAACAACGCCAAAGCCTATAAATACCGAGTCCACTGGATTCACTGGGCTTGGCCCACAAGTCGGAGGAAGATTAAGCCCTTCCACCAACTTACTTAGCTGTCCCTCCAATATATAATGTTCCTCACCGCCACAGCGATCATTTCTCTCTTTCTTTTCTTTAATCAAAAGCTTTCTTCCTCATCCCGCGATTCCTCCTCCACTCCCACCCCACCCCCCATACCCACCCCAAAAAAGAAACAAAACCCTAAAAATAAAATTAAATCTTCTCCATTGCTCTAGTAAGGATTCACGAACTGTTCTCTGTTCGATTTTATGCGCACTTTTGGTTATTTGTGTAATTTTTTTTCTTTGGTTAGGTTCTTGTGAAGGCTGAGAGGAAAGAAGCAAGGGATGGATTCGTCGTCGTCGTCGTCGTCGAGCCAGCCGGAGTTCGATTACTTGTTCAAGCTGCTGATGATCGGCGACTCCGGCGTAGGGAAGAGCAGCCTCCTCCTCAGATTCACTTCCGACTCCTTCGACGATCTCTCCCCCACCATCGGTAGGGAAAAAATAACATTTTCTGACTAAAATGTTGTTAAATTTGCACAAATAAATTTACAAGATATAATTGTTACGAACACGCAGTTGATTTCCGCCTCAATAGTCTTTTGTACGATTGTTGATTGTAAATTTGCGATCTGCTGTAGGCTTGTTGATTGTAAAAAACATTTCCTACTAAAATGTTGTTAAATTTGCACAAATAAATTTACTAGATATAATTGTTACGAACACGCTGTTGATTTCCGTCTCAATAGTCTTTTAGTACGATTGTTGATTGTAAATCCGCGATCTGCAGTTTCGAATTACCGATATATCCTAGAGAAGAGATCGACTGCGATCTACATAAAATCCTAGTCGCAGACATTTGGGATAAACGGAAGAAAAGGTTCCAACTTGCCCGCCCAAAAATTTGGGATCAAGGCTTTTACTGTTGTTGTATCTTACTAGTGCCAAGATGCTGTTCCTCTGGAGACTAGCTTGATGCCCCCCCCCCCCCCCCCCCCCCCCCTTCTCCTAGAAATGCCTACAACACTCTTTTTTGAACCAATCTGTATCAATTCATCTAAGTACGACATTCTTTTCTGCTGCTTCTTTGTTTGCATCCTAGGTTGGCCTATGCCTAAGCCTTCCAATATGGCCTCTTAATCAAGTAACGCAAGGTTGGAGTCCATATCGAAGGAGTCGTTTGACTCCACAACCCTTCCGAGCTTATAAACTAGTTAGAAATTACAACAACAACAACAAAGTCTTTGTCCCGTTGGAGGTCGGCTACTTGAATCATTTTCTTCCATTCAACTATGTTAAGGACCATTTTTTTCTTTCTAACATTAAAAAAAACCATATCCATCTTTTCTGCCGCAGTCCAAGTTCATTTGGTTATACTTCCCTTGGAATAATTACTTAGTTTCGGCTGCAAAGTTATTCAGTAACAACTTGACCCTATTTATGTTCGGTTTTTGCTGCTTGTATTTGAATTTAGAATTGCCTTTCCCTAGCCTTGTAGAAGTCAGCTTAGGCTTGTACGGCATTACATCGATGACTCAATTATCGGGAGCGGGGCGTGACATGGCAGCCGTTCATCGTTTCCTAGTTCAGTAATCCTATTATGTCTATATATGTGTATATAAGACAAATATTTTTTCTTTATTTTCTTTGTTTAGACATTGTTAATCTAGATTGATATCTTTTCATATTGGCATTATGATATTATCATGGTCTGGTAAAATTGAAGTATCCTGACATGTCCAAGTGTTAGATATGTTTAGAGTCATGAAAGTTGAAGTCAGGTTAATACAGGTTAAAATTGAGAACACCTCTTCCATGTTTTCTCTCCAGTAATCTTTTTTACAATGTTTAGAAATATATTAGTACGCAAATTTGATGAATCTATTGTCCGATAACGTAAATATAGTTTTTAACCGTATTGCTTCTAAGTTTCTCTGTAGAACTACATTTATCATGGAAAAGTGATTATATTTTATTCACAAATTTGTCTGTATTGCTTTTGTTCTATTCTAAGATATCATCTCCCTGAATAGGTGTGGACTTTAAGGTAAAGATGGTTACCATCGGGGGCAAAAAGTTAAAGCTTGCAATATGGGACACAGGTGAGCTGATTGTTCTTGATGCACATACACACACTTGCACACTTTTCATGCTCATAATGCAGGGTAAGAGAAAAATCAGTACATTTCTTAATTTTGGTTTAACTATTGTGTTTGTTTCCACGCTTACCTTTGTCTCATCTACTAAATGTAAGCTTGATCCAAATCATTGCTCATATGCTTGCTATGTTGCTGCCTTCAATTATACCTTTTTATTATAAATTTGGTTTATTTTAGTCCACCATGCTCCCTTCATATTTTGAGTCTTCATTTAACAATTTAGTTAACGGGTCCAATTCCAGTTTGATCAGTTCTTACTCTGGGAAAACATTCAAGTTTGTTATCAGGCTGAAAGATGTCTTCAATCAATGGTCATTAGGCTTACTGGACCATTCCCTTTTATAAGTGGCCTTTTTGGTAGAAGTTAATTGTTCTCAAAATTCTTTTACACATTTCTTCTTGTTGCTATCCCCAAATGCTGGACGTTGAAGTTGGTCAGCATTCCAAGACACAAGAAGATGAATATCCATGTGGCCCAAGCAATGGTCTGCCATACCACTGATTGCCAGCGAGTGTTCAAAGCTTTTCACTTTTTTGTGGGCAATGTTGATGTTCACCTTGGGAAAGGAGAAGCTACCCCTACAATCTCTCCGAATCTGTTGGTAATACTGCAATGGACTGGGGCAACGCTATAAAGAGGATGGACTAGTGTCACAATAAGTCTCCAGATTCCCGCCAATGCAGGGTCTGGGGAGGGTAAATATGCACAAAGCCTTGCCACATTTTCTTTTGGCAAAGCTGTTTCGTTGACTCGACGACACATGCTTTGGGATGAAAACTCCAAGCCATACCGTCACACCAGGCCTTCAACGTTGAGAGAAACCAGCAGGACTGTAGGAAAAAAAAAGGTTGCATTGATATAAAATACTCTAGTCTTCTTTTGAAGTAAATATCATTGGATGTTGATCAGTGAAACTTGTTGACAAGCACTATTGGAAGTCCAACTTTTATTGCATTGGGAAACACTTTCCTCTCATTGGGTTTTGCGTTGGAATTCAAGCTTCGACTAGAAGAATTTGGGTGAAATTATTGTTTAGCATTTGGTTATTTTACCTCGAAGTGGAATTTGTTGGCTAAAATTTGTACTTCGTTTATAGCCATTTTGCCATTTTGTCATATACTTCTTCGAAATCCCTATAGTAGCAAAAAACTATCAAGCTTGCATTCTGCAGAGGACCAATATGGAGGATTTACATTATTTAAGGAACCAGGTCCTGATAATCCGAACCGCCTAAGGTGTCAAAAAACCTGAAGAGAGCGTTTGAAATGTAAAACCATATTGGGCCTTCATAAGGAACTTTTCCTTTCACCTAACCCTCGATCAAGGTGTAAATGCAGGAAACAGGGTCTTGAACTAAAACTGCTTTTCACTAAAATTCAAGTGAATGTGGGCAATTGAACAAATTACTTGTACGCAAGTTAGTGGAGTGAACTTGTAATTCCAAGTGCAAAACACACTTGTTTTCTTGTTTGTCAGTCACTGGTAGCTTGCTGACTTGGCAAAATTGATGGCATTAATCTACTACTTGCAGATGGGATGGGGTGGGGTGGAGGGAACCACATTTTGAGCAAGAGAACCACGAGTCTTTTCTGTTTTAGCTCATGTGGTTGCTAGTGTGACTAGAAGTGCTTGTGAGCTGCAAGATGCATGTAGTCCATGCAGAACTCACAATCGCCTATCTGTATCACTTTTTATGCTACCTTGGAAATTATAACATACACGATATGTCATTCTATGTTGGTGCCAAATTCCTGGTCAAGGTAGCTGAGTATGAGAGGGTCATGCCATAAACATAGGTGACTAGTTTGTAGGTAGACCTGCCTTTTGGTTGTGCAATTTAAGCTTTCAATTTGCTATATGGAATTGCATTGATCTCTATGACATTAATCCAAAGAATTACTTCAAATTATCAGTGATGTATCTGATCGAGAAAGAAGTTGAATGTTGATTTGTCTATAGGGCATAACATGTAGTTGGATTCTTTCTACACTGCTTGCCATTTGGTAACTGCCTTTATTACGAAGTAGTTGTACATTGCAGTGTTTGTGTAGCTTCAACATTCAAATTATCTAGTATAGAAGTAGTTTCCAGCTTTTCTGTTCATTTCAATAGTGATCCCATAAAGAGAACTTTAGTGGCCCTTCCTGAGCAACTGTCAATCTCATCACCATTCTTATTGTTCACTACTGCCGAGGCTTTTTCTTACGATGTATTGGACAACTGTCTAAATATTTTCTGAAAATTTTATATCATATTGTATTACGTTTCAAATAGTTTGATTTGTAGGCATCAGTGAAGTTTCAATTAACACTGGAAAACATATTTTGATATGCAGCTGGGCAGGAGAGGTTCAGGACTTTAACAAGTTCATATTACAGAGGTGCACAGGGGGTTATAATGGGTACAGATTTCTCTTCCTCTCATCCTTTCATACACTAGAAAGTAGAAATTGTTGCTTATCATCATTATTACATAACCTTTAACTAGCACATATGTAACTGGAAAAAAAAAATTCATATATGATTTAAGAGAGATGCTGTATCAAGTGTCTATAGAAACTTCATCATTTCACAACTTTTAATACAAATACTAAGCTAATGTAGCTCACCAGACTTCATCTTGATCTTATTTCAGTCTACGATGTAACACGTCGTGACACATTCACCAATCTTTCTGATGTATGGGCCAAGGAGATAGACCTCTATACAACCAATCAAGACTGCATCAAGATGCTTGTTGGAAACAAAGTCGATCGGGTAATTTTGCAGATCTGTATATATTTTTCCTTTTCTGGATCTCCGGCTACCAGCTTGATCCTTTATTGTCGTTGAGCATGGTATTGGCAATTATACAATCTTTTACATCTCCTCCTATCCTTTCTATTCATATTTAACAATTTCTTACGAGGCATTTCTATTATTGAACTAGCATTATATGAAATATCCCGCCATGGTTTCAGGAAAGTGAGAGGGTTGTCACAAGGAAAGAGGGCATCGACTTTGCTAGAGAATATGGATGCCTGTTCCTGGAATGCAGTGCAAAAACTAGAGTCAATGTAGAACAATGTTTTGAGGAGCTTGTCCTAAAGGTTTGCTGTTCTACTTCATTTTCTCAATCATGTAGACTTAGTATTAACACTATAAATGCAAGTACCATAACATATAAGTAAGGTGGCTTGTCTATATTGGTCATAAATAATGATAATGCAAACGATGCAGATATTGGATACACCCAGTCTCTTGGCAGAAGGCTCAGCAGGCACGAAAAAGAATATATTCAAACAGAACCCACCTCCAGCTGACGCTTCGACCAGTGGTTGCTGCTGAGTGCATTGTTGATAGACTTATTTTCATGTTCGAAACAATCAAATATGTGCTCATGGAAGCATCTGCTGGTTAAGTTGTATGGGGTTCTTCTAGTGTCATCTTTGTTTTGAATAGTTTCGGTTCGTATGCTCTGTACTCTGGAATATGATTTCTACCCCATCTCAGTTCACTTCACTACGATGTTGTTTTCATATTTCTCACACTATATTGTGCTCACTCACCGTAGATGATGAATTTGTCGCAGCTCACAGCTTCCATCGGTGCCCGTCTCGAACTGCCACAAACAGCAAGCAGAGACCCTATTTGTTGTATTTTCTTTCCCCTCATGAGACGAGGAAACTCTTGAAACACATACTCCACCGCTGTTTTTTTTCTTTCTTCCGAGTGCTGATAGAAAGATAAGAGTCGACTAACTTCTGTTGTTACAAGTGGTGGTGGTGGTTAGAGATATATCAGCTTAGGGAGAAGATGGTTGTTTTTGTTTATGGGCATGTGGTCGAAAATGCACCACATGTTGTGTGCATTCATTTATATCAAGTCGGATCTTTTAAGTGTATTAGCTTTTAATTTAGAGAAAAACGACTTTATCTGTTCTTGCTGTTGCTCCACGTCCTCCTTTTTTTCATTTTCAATAGGGGTGTAAACGGGTCGGACGGACACGGACAGTCCACTGTCCGTGTTCGGTCCGAAAATAAAAATAAGTTCGGACGGACGGACACGGACAGTCCACTGTTCGAATTCGGGCCGGACGGACACGGACAACCACTGTTCGTTAATTCAATCGGACGGTCCGCGGACAAATTAAATATATTATCAAAAGCTATATTTTAGCAAGATTACTTGATAGTTGCTAAAAAAAATCAAGTTGAAATAAAATATAATGGAAGGTTATAGAATACAACAAACAATGGTAAAAGGTTAATGAAAATCGAGAGACCGGACAACAATAAATTGATGCAAAACCAAAATGATATGACATAATTGATGCAAAACCAAAAGGAGTTTCCACTATCGGACGGTCCGCGGACAAATTCGGACCGGACATGGATATGACCGTGTCCGTGTCCGATTTTTAAACGGACCAAAAAATATGTCCAAGTTTTGTTCGTTAATCAATCGGACGGCCCGCGGTCGAACCATTTATCGAGCCGGACACGTACGGACAACGGACTACTTTGTCCATTTTACACCCCTAATTTTCAAGAAGTTTCGTGCTCCCACTTTCAGAACTATTCGTCCTCTGGGAAGCTTGATCATGCTGCTACCAACTGCTATGCTCGTCGCCAGTCTGACTTAATCTGTTCTCACTGCCATAAGCCTGATTTGTTTTTACTGCTATAAGTCTAGTCATTCAGTGGATGATTGTTTTTTTTTTTCATCCACATTTAAAAAATCCAAATCTTCGACCGAATAAAGATAAAGGATTCTTCCTCGACTCAACTCTCCGGTATTCATGCTCACATTGTGATAGTACACGAACATGAATATCTCCTTTTCTCTCCTAGTTTATATTTGATGGCTCCTTTGCATCTGCTTATTCTAACTCTATTGGTATGTTACTTTTTGGATACTAGACTTTAGCTTCTCATCATATGACTTCTAACATTAGCCTCTTATCTAGTATTACACATTAATCATGTCACTTTCTCTCCTTGGACAGTTGATCACTCAATTTGGCTCCATTATTTCGACACTTTTTGAATCATAGCAAGACCTCTCTCATATACAAAGCCAAAATAACATGAGAAAGAATTAATATGAGACACAGAAAGATTAAGCTTTTTCATTCTGGCCGGTGCTCTCGAGGAATATGAACTTTGTAAAGTTATATATTTCTCATGTTTTTGCAGCAATATCAATCCTTTTTTTGCGGTGCACACTCCAAGTGAAAAAGGGAAATTTGTTGAACATAGTTGCATCAGTAGTTTTATTTGACCGACAGGGAACATAGAATATTTACAGGTGGAAGAAAGCTAGAAGAGTGTTTCAGAGCGAGCAATAGGCACCAGTAGTCCAATTGCAGGGGAGCAACTGTAATAGGAAGGGAGAGGAGCAGATCTGTTGTCCCATTTAATTCTGTCCATTTATGTCCCCCTTCATATTACATGTGGACCATGAGAGTAGATATATAGATGGTGGCACACACATGTAATAGAAAGAGAGAGAGAGAGAGAGAGAATTGAACAGAATTAAATGGGAACAACAGATGTTCCCCTACCCTTTTCCATGAGCAGCAGGTATGTATTAGTCTTTGAATCGACATTTCGATCTATGCTGTTGGCTCTGCGGGACCAGTCATGCATCCATCATGTAGGGGGAATTTTCCTATTTTATTGCTCTTCACTAAAGGACTAATAACTTGAGGATGATACGTATGTCCTGTTCTTCAAAATACAGAGATGAATGTAACCAGCAGCTTATCAAGCACAAGTAAGCCTAAATAGGTGGATAAGTAACTACCGATGATTACAATATGAAAGAAAGAAAGAAAGAGCAATGCAACTGTAAAGAGAGCGAGTATGTTAGTTATGTATGCTAGTTCTACTTCCTCGTTGTTTTGATCAAGGTCTCGAAATGCTTGCTTCTCTGCTATAGATATCGATGATTTTGTCATGTTCCTCCTTTCCTCGACCTTAATCAATTGAGACGGCCATGGCCTGCTTTTGATTAAGAAGAATTTAAGCATCTTAGATGCATACAAATTGACAACATGGACTTCATAAACTATCGCCACTTGGTCACAGTGCCAGGCTAGGTTGCGTATGAACAGCAAGATAACAAGAGGGAAGTCAAAAAAAGGAAAAAGAAAAAAAAGAAATAGAACAAACAAATTCACAGAAGATGTGATCATTGTAATAATAGTAGGTTTAGACCAGGAGACACTGATTCAGGAGGGTTTAGCTCCAGCCGAGAAGGAGACTTGTATTTGAGATAGTCGACTCTTAGCATTCCTTTGGACTTTTACTATGTTTATGTTAAACTTTCTCTGGATATTTCATATCATGTCATTATCTTTAACGTGTCATTTATCTTCCTTATAATTATTGTGATTGAATATGAATATTACCATTATTTGTCCTTCGATTGGAGTTGAGATATCTTGACAGGTTATGATATACATAACGTCAGTTAGCATAGTAAATTTAGACAGCGTTCTACCGCCGATACTGCGACGTAGGCTGGATCGTCACGTACTTGTGCCCCTATACCGGATGCAGGTCATGACACGATAAAAAAAGAAGAAGCTCATACCTATTGCATGGCTTCTCTTTAGTGTTCTCCATATGGGCTCCGTTAACAAGTGATTGTAATCAAATCTCAAGGGCCAGATTATCAAGCATCTGATATAGATTGCTAGCTAGTGAGCAAATTTTGGCATCGAGTTCTTTATTTTTTTTTTGTGTCCGATTTAATAGCAAAACCGGGGCTAGAGCACAAAAGTTATGAATAAGGGGAAATCCCTGATAAAACAGTAAATTCTAAGCTAGGGCCACATCTGGTACGCAAAATCACGACCTTGGAAAAGAAAAGTCATTCATTTTCTGTATTTAGATACAGGAGTAGAAAACAAAATGTTTCCAAAAGGGGAAAAAAAATGCTTCTCCCCACCCACACCAAGAATTCAATTCTACTAATTTCCTATATTTATTACAAAATTCTATGACTAAAATATCCCTGCTGAAAGATGTCTTCTGACCACATTTCTTTCGGACTTTTCCAAACACCGAAAATAAAAATTGATAAGAACTACATTTTTTTAATATCCACGGAAAAAGCAAAGAATTGATTTATTTTCCTTTTCGCAAACCAAACGAGGCCTAAAAGTAAACAAGATGGTCTTACAATCCTCAGGTATCTGTCATCAGTTCCCTGTCGAAGGAATGTTCTCTGTATTTCAAGTTTGGTTCATCTCAAACCTTTCACTGCATAACTCAAAACTCAATAAGCATACCTAATGCAAATATGCTATTCACATGGATTGTTTGCGTTCTCTAGCCTACTTTTTTTTTTCTTTACTTGACACCAGCAGATCCACAAGATCCACTTCACATTTCGAGACATTTTTACAAAATTTCTACAACTTCCAGTGTCTATGTTGCCATCATATTTATCGTACTTATCATGATGTCTCTCTTCTCATCATTGTCATCTTGTGATAGATCGTCATATACGTTCCCATACTAAAGAATTTGTCGTGATACAACTAGAATTGGCATCAACTACATCGAAAATATTCAACAACCAACAAAAACTTCCTGGTAAACATTGCTTTCAAGAAAACAATGTGTAAATGTGAAACCATTATGTGGATCCAACGAAGGACTTCAGCAGCATTAGGACCCAAATCCATGCCACATATATCTGTGCGAAAGAATAAGCTCTAAAATATATTAATGACTACATGAATTTGAACAACTCCATAAAAGATTCTGCATCACCAAGCCAACCTCTTGACTATTTAGGACAGGTGGCCATAAATACACAACAGCATAGACATGGCAACACAGTGATGTTGCCTATTCTGGCATATCCCAATGTATCTTGATGTGCTCGTGTCAGTGTCCGACGTATCACAGACATGATACCAATCACTGGGGCACCTCTCGCATTACAGGTGGGTTTTCACTCAAACCTGATGGGGCCTGGATCAAGTAGCAGCTAAATTCATGGTATGCATAACAGAAAACACGACCACCAAAAAGAGTTTCAAGTGACGTGCTCCGAAAAAAGCACGATGAAAGACCACCAGAATGAGTTTTCAACCAGAAAAGATTAATCGATCAGAAATATCACATTACTATGAGGCGTTTGTAAAGGAAACAACAGCTTCAGAAATCATTGAATGCTCAGCAAACACTATAGTACTTTTGAGGTGTACTTTCTCGGTGGATAATCCAGACTTCCCCAATAATTTCTAATGACCTTGGCCACCATCGTGATCAAAGAAGACCGCCAGTTGATTATATCCTTGCACAATCTGCAAGCTGCAGCTGATTACTATAGGACCATCTCACGTTCTCTCTCCACGTCTAGCCCAACTGTTCAACGACTAGCCTAAAATCAATGCACAAAGTAACAGATTCAAAAACATAATGCCCTAGGATGCAGTCGTATCCATGTTGCCAGGATCTCAACTACCTAAACCATTGGTTAGGCATCTGACAGAAATTCGTCTTTACTAATACGGACAATGGTTATACAGTTATACCGTAGAATCCTACAGCTGATAGAAGTGATGTCAAGACTAACATAGAATATAAACTAAGTACGAGAAAAGGTAATACCTCAGTTCTACAACATAATAACTACATAAACTGTACAACAAAGTTACCTCTTTCTTCACCCCATCTAGAACCTCTTTATTCAATAAGCATGGTCAGAAAGAGCAGCTTTGTGGTGAGCCTGGAAAGCACAAGCACAGTGCACTGAAGTGAGGCTGAGACAGCCACTAATGATAAGGGAGTGCCTCCCAGCGCATGTATGGAGTGCAGGGAATGAGTCGCACAGAGCCTGGACTGCAGGAGGGGTCAGTGCTGTGCACTGACTAATGTTCAGGTTCATCAAACCTTCTTTATCATTGCTGCTGCTGGTCTGCGGCACTGAACCCCACAGACCATGCTTGCTCTTCAACCGACTGTTGGCCGCCAGTGAATACATTGCCCTGTCAGTGATGTTCTGGCAGTAATACAAGCCTAAGGATCTCAGACGAGGGCAGCCATTCGCCAAAGCTATCACACTTTCGTCTACAATTATTAAAAAGATATTTCAGTTTTGTTCTAGGCTTGTTGCCTAAAAGTGTATCCGACTATGAACATTAACAGAGTAGTCATCCATATCGTACAGGAAGAACATACACATAAAAGTGGTCTTCTTTCTCTAACATATTCTCGTGAAGTACATCTCAACATCTATTTTAAACTGCAGTGCTAAGAGAATTATCATTTGCAAACAGCTTTTAGTATTGTACATTCTGGAAGAAAATTTAACCAAAGCGTCATCGCTTACAGCATAGGCAACTGCATGAAGATACGAAAAAGGCGATTGTGCACTAAATAACGCAGACGTGAATTACTGAAAAGGGGGACCGGATCTATTATGGGTAGATTTTGAATATTTGACCGAATCTTTTATATTTGTTTCATAATTAGCCTTTGATTGCTTTCCTAGTTTGATTCAGATTTATTTCTTAGGGCTGGTTTCTTTTCACATAAATAGGGCTTTGTAGAAGAGGATAAAGAAGTAATATTAATAATGGCTCAGGGAAGTTTATCTTGTTGATTCTCGTGTTTGAGAATTGATGTTATCTTGGGTCGTTGACTCACCGATCGGCTTTTCCGTGTTGTGTCAGGTGGTATTAGTCTCTCGACCTGCCGGGAGGTACGATGAAAAGCAACGACGGTGATATGACCAACAACTCCTTGACGAAAAATCGGAAGCTACAGCCTCTTTGCGGCAGTCCCCCGCATGGGGTCCCTATGCAGGATCTGACCCTCCATGTCTAGTGAATCAAGCAGGCAGCAAGCAATCAAGGCCTATTGGGGGCAATCAGTTCGTGATCCTAAAACATCGTCGAAGGAGAGCAACGATTGGGACCACCCCAAAGATGGACAAGTACCCGTACAAGAACATCGTCCAAGGAGGGTTCAAGCAAGGTGTTTCATGATTTCGCTTGGTGGGATCAGGATGACGATTATAGCGGCAACATGTTGTGTGACCGACAAGAACGAAGAGACTACGGGGGTCGGCGTAACATCTTATGTATAATTCAAAATCTAATGTAATTCGCAATTTAAAGTATAATGTAATTGAAATTAGATTTGATAAGACCAATTTCAAAATTGACTACATTTTGAACTAGTGAATTAAATTAGATTATAATTAAAATTTTGAATTGATTTGATTAGATTTAAGTTATAGATTAAAACCTAATTTTTTGGGATGGGCACCGACTCATCATCTTTTGGTGAAAAAAATATTTTAGGAAAAAAAAAAACCTTACCTACTGTTACACCTCGGTCCAGAAGAGGAAGGATGTTTCCTTAGTAATTCAACCAAATGGTGAAAGGAGGAGACAAAAAGAGGGGGGGAGGGGTGGGGTGGGGTGGGGTGGGGGGGTGGGGGGGGGGGGGGGGGTTAGCTAAAAGGAAGGGCAATTAACTCTCTTCATTGTAACTTCTTCTCCAAAAGAGCCATTAGTGATCTCCGCGGAGAGGAAGCGAGGAGCGGTGACGCGGTGAGTTCCGGCACCGAGGGTTGTGGCGAGCGTTGGAGTCTGGTAGAGGAGCACGGCAGTCGAAGATCTGGGGCGTCGACTACAAGCGAGGAGCGGTGACACGGCGAGCTCCGACAGGTGCTGTGTCGGCGTTGAGGGCAAAAAACGGCACAGTGACTCATCGGTCAAGATACGCGGGCATAATTTTTTTTTTTAAACGCACACACTTGCCAATTAGGGAACACCTCGTCGCCTAGGCCGTCTAGTCGGCCAACTAGGACCGATTTCAAACATTCCCGATTTTCTGGCTGACTATGACCCAATTCCAGTCGGCCAGGGCGACCGCCCAGGGCCCCCGGATCATGAGGGTCCCAAAAAAATAATTTAAAGATAAATATGTTAATAATTTTATATCTCAAAATAGAACTAGTACCATGAGCCTTTTTAGACACAAAATTATTTTGGTGTAGTGGTTAGTACATTAGACCTTGTACTAAAGGTTACAAGTTCAATCCTTGATTGTAGCTTCTTTTTTTTAATATTTTTTTACATTATGTATTGGGGGCCTTATTTTGAAAGTTCGTCCTGGGCCCCCATGAGCTCAGGACCGGCCCTGCAGTCGGCCGGAGCTGACTATCGACTAGTCAGCCGACTACTCCATTTTTTGCAACATTGTCATGACACTTATTTCGACTAAAAAGATTTGACACTACGATTTTAGTTCTCTTCTAACTAGCATCTATTAAATGGAAACGATCGATAGCCACAACCAATATCAAGGTTTATACTGCACTACTGAACACAATGAGAATATTTGTTTCTTCAAGCTTTCTTCTTGCTTAATTTCCTAGTTTTCCAATATCATATTGTGCCCTCTAAGGCCATATCCAATGAGGGGTTTCCATCTCCCCTATTTCTATGGTAGAAATTCATTTAAAACAACCTTCTCCCAACCATGATTTCTATTACAATTTCTATTATATTTGGTGGTGACGTAGGATGGAGAGAGTTTATATGAGAGTGTCTACATGTAGAAACTCTCATAAAAATTTCCCTAATTCTCTCCTAGCAATTAATATTGGATCGCACGTCATTAAATTGATCATTTCATTTGTTGCCACATAGGATAGAAATGGAGAACCATTGGAGAATATATTTTTATATGTGCAATTTATATGTAGAAACTTTACCAACTAGAATAAAAAATTTCCTTAAAAGTACAATGTCAAGTAGAATAGATACTCAATTTTAGAAGTTTTCATTGGAGATGGCCTAATGACACAGAACAGCAGATGAAAGACAAAGATGGTCTTGAGTCTCATAGAGCCGAGTACAACAGCCTTGAGTGCTAAAATTCCGGCATGTTGGTTTTTATGGATTTACAAGTGTTCTACTAAAAATAGAGTTCATCATAATACAGAGGCAGACAGCTAGTGAAAACATATTTTACAGAGATAATAAGGAAGATAACTACAGACTGATCCCTTCAGGAAACAAAAGACATGGAACCATGGTCAAAATGGAAAATCGTATCTCGAGTCTCCTGCATTCCCCTTTGTCTCAATCAAGAACATTCCACTATCTCTAGCAGGGAGGGGAACTGCCAGGCTATCTAGAGCAAGATCCCGAATTTGCTAGTGTTCTCCTACAACCTAACGCCAAACAATGGAGCCATGCAAAGAGTGGCTCTAAGGAATCAGATGAGGTGCCTCTAAGGAATCATATGAGGATGTTGGGGCAGCCTGTCAAGCCCCGATTTTGTAGAATGGATAGTCGTCCTCCGGAAGTGATGTCGTGCGAGCCTAACTTGCACCCGCACAAGACAGGGTCATAAGGTTATCCGAAACAAAACAACAAACAGAGTACACAGAGAAATTGAACACTTGCATAGAAAATGTTACGCCCCTATCCCGTAGGATCGTTCGTCATCGCTTTGATCTCTGCGGAACCAATCGTCCTCGCTTGGACGTGATGTTGTGCAGGCCTAAGTTGCACTTACACAAGGCCAAGACATGCACAATGACAATATAGACAAGGTATACAACAGCGCAGCGGAACACAAATGCAAAATTTGAAGCAGTAGCGAACAATATATCATGAAATAGAATTGAACACAATGATAACAGAAACAAATTATCTTTATTGATATCTTTTGAACTGATCACAAAGCTCACATTGTCTCTCTGATACATGTCAAACTTGGCTTACAATCTCTCATGAACTATACAAATTACAATGACCCCGTTCTATACATTACATCCCTTTATAACCTTCTCTTTTGCATATTCTTCTTCTAATTTCCGACTCTCAAGGATGAGACTCTGGCCATCGTTTCGGACTTTCCATCTCGATGCATCTTGCACCTGCGGATAAACTAGTAGTGGATCAGTACATTAAAGTATTGGTGAAAGAAAGGCTACACTGTCTGAAACGATCACTAATGAATTTAGTGAGAAAACATTTATGTGATAATGATCATGCTACTTTTACTACGTTCATTTCATGCAGTACAGAGTCAGATTACATTTTTTTTAAACACTTTCGAAAAGCCACAATTCATTTTTATTCATTTCAGACATTTAAGGGATCATTTTGTTTATGCACGATAACTACTTTCATGTGAAGTGCACAACGTGTTTCATGAGCCATAATCATTTCATTTAGTTCTACCAGTTCTTAGAGTCAATTTCAAACACACTACCTTTTCACTTCTTTTAACGGAACATAACATTTTCTTTGTACAGATTATTCTCTATTGCAATTCATGATCAGAAAGCTTAAGCAACACATATATCACTTTTCAGTGATTCTTACCATAGTCGACGGTTCGTCCCCGCACAAGACAAGAATTAGAAATAAAGTGAATGTATGTATACAGTGTTCCATGTTCGTCTCTGCATTGTTACTCTTAACAAAATCTTTATCGACACATGCATACTTGATTGACAGTTGTGACTCAAAGCTCAGCTCTACACTAATACATGTGCATACCAGCAATTGTTACTCTTCGATTCAGCTCTGCACTGAAATACACACATACTAGCAGCTGTGGATCATGGTTCAGCTCCTCACCAATCAACACCTATCTATATGATGGTCCATGGATATCCCCATTATTAGCAGTTGGGACGTACAAACCTATCTTACTAATAGACTTACATCCCCCTGATCGCGAGAACTTCTAGCCTCAGGGTGTCATGTTCCCCCTAGGCCGAGCGATCCCGGTGCCTCGGAGATCGGTCGAGAGATTACACCCTTGTGCACATGTTGTCCGGACCGATTCTGCAACATCTATCAATTAAACTCTTCTATGCAACAATTCATCGATCGATCAGCAGACATTTCATATATCCCTTCTTTTCATATAACAGAACCAATAGCTCCTCTTCTTTTCTCTATACGGACAAGCCGTATCATCTCTTCTAACAACACAATGTGTCTTCAATACATTTCTGTCTTTATATCATTTGATAAAGGAACAATGAAACAATCTTTATTTAAGCAAACATGGTAACAGTTCTAAACAATAAACAGGAACTCTACTCTTGATAGCATACTATTCAGGAACATGTAAGCATTCTCTTTTCTCTTCCAATTAAGCATGACAAGGTTCATTCAATCATAGCGCTTGTCTACATTAGCATGTAATAATCTTATCTGTCCTTAGAATATCAATGGTTCGTTTTATTACATAAGTGTACATTGAAAACTCGTAGTGAATTTCATGTGAATAATAAATAAGACATAACCAGATAAACTACGTTATAACTTACCCTCGGCAGAGTTTGCCTCTACAGTATGAGACATATCTTCTTTCCTGTCAACTTGTTATTATAGCCAAAAGTGTGTGTGCATATGTGAAGGTCACTAACAAGTCTAGCCATTCTGGACGTATAACTTGGTTTAGACGGCGATCCTTCCAACGCAGTTGCGAGACCGCTGAAAGTTACCGAATGACCCGTGCTAGCATCCAGCACAGCTATCTAGGTTCCTCTAGGCTAAATCGGTCTCATGGTCCCGGGATATAGTTCGAAGAACCCAAGCCCTTGTGCACAAATTGTCCATGACCGTGCAAGACTAAGTTAATTACTCAAGCATGGTCTACGAATTGATAAGAGACAACTATTTTCAATATGTTCGTCTTATCGTTGCAATACATTCATTAATTCAATCTTTGCTTAACACGGTTCTATAGCACGCATAACATAAATGAACATGTAGCAGTATCTTGATAAAACAGTTCTATAGTAGGTATAAATAAGACGTGCAACAGTTCTATAATTTATTATTCTATGGGATTAAGCAATTCATTTCATCGGTGTAGTTGATTGATTAGAGAACAAGAGAGTCAAGGAAGAAAGGTCAAGCCACTCACGTTGATTGATTGAGGCAAGAGAAAAAGGTCTAGTGCACTATACGGCGCCTACACGATCACCTCCAATCGTATAAGCAATAGATCAGCACTCTATCATTCTCTTCACGATTCGATATGAAACAAGAAGTTCGAAAAACGCAAGCAACAAAATCTATCGAAAACGTTTACGAAAACGCATTGATAAAACCAATGCCAAAGAAGCATGTGTAGCATGAAAAACAAAGCTACGGAGAGGTCCCCCGAGTCTCAGCCGCATAGTCTTTCCTTGAAACGTAATCCGCTGAATATGGGACCTGATTCCGAAGAAACCAATCCACGATGAGAAAGAATCTTGATTCAATCTATCCTGATAAATCAATACCGATAATATTTCTTAACCGCACTTCCCGCGAACGAGGAACGAGAGACAATGTTGGGATGGGACACTACACTAACACTACAACACAAGGACAGATTGATGTTAATTTGCAGTTGATCAACGAGAACGAGAAATTGTTGCTTCTTATATAAAATGGGGAGGACTGCGAAGGGTGTGCGCTCGACGCAATCTTACCTCTCGGAGCACCAAGGGACAAAACAGCAGGCTAAAATAAGTCCTACTATGTACTATGTCCAGTAGTGGAATCAAATCCGAATTGGTTGGGTGCTAGGTAGTTGAGTCCAAGCTCCAGTTTTGTAATTAATATATATATATATCCCTCACGTAAAAAAATTTCTAAAATGCTTCCAACTACATGAACATATATCTAAAATCCTATAAACATATCTACAACAAATCCAAATTAAAATATATTCAATATTCAAATCATAATTAAACTAACATAGTATGCTTTAAACATATATTCAAATTTCTAAAAACATATCTATAGCATTTTTTAATTAAAATTATATTTAAACTATTTAACATAATTTAAATTCCTATCTAATGTTTTCAATGATATTAGATTTTTTTTTCTTTTTGGTATATATACGTGTGTGTGCGTGTGGAAAAAGGTAATTTTATATGTTGTTCCAAAAGATGGATGGTATGACCAAAATGCCTACCACCTTGAATCACAAAACCAACTCATAACGCACCATTAGAGACCCTATAGACTTTTACTACACATTTCATTCCCCTCAATGGAAGCAAACTAACTGCATGAGTAGCTTTCTGTTTATTGCATCAGACACTCTCTTTAGATAGGAGGCTACCCTCCTACTGCATAAGTTGCAACCATCTCTCATTTACTTTGGTGAGTTGGTCAGAACACAATTTAGTGTCCTCATCAGTGGGGGATCATAGTTCATCGACTCTCCATCTTGAGTATCGGTGAAACTCTCAGCTTGACACCAACTACTCTCCGCTTGACACCAACTGTTAGAAATAGGCTCGATATCAGCCTTTGAATGGAGCTCTTGAATTGGAAATGTCATTTCTCCTCTTGGATTTGAGGCACCTTCAGAATCCTCACGACTGGCTAGACTGCAGGACCAGGGACGTGTGGACAGGAGACTCCTGTTGCCACAGGAGGCACCCCCAAGCAATCTCCTCATGGCTCTGTATTCTCTCCCATATCTATGGGCCAAGCTAGACTATAGGAACAAACACAGATGGAAGGGGGTCCTCTATCGATGCTACTCATCCCCCGTCATCATCATTGCATGAATTAGGCAATATTTGGACGTACTACAGGAGGGAGGCATGTTTGATATCCCTTTGAACTAGACTATATGTTCGACCAGGGGAGAGGACTCGAGTGAACAACCCGAATTCCAAAGAGTTAGGCAAGATATCCGAACGAACATCACAGACATCTGTCTCCATTCTCGAGCAAGGAGGTTGTCGTTGAGCAGCTATCTCTACAGATCTTTCACGTAGCACCTCCTCAGCTCCTCCCATACGGACTCTCCTGAAGCGTCACGACAGTGAATCTCCTCGTGACCAATACAACTACATGTCAAACTTGTGGAGGAAGTTCACTCATACACCACTGGAATCAAGGTTGTAATGGGCGGCAACCCACCGCCTAGCGCCTAGGCCGCCTTCTAATATTAGGCGGTCGCCTCATATAAAAAAAATTATATAGGAATTAAAAATATGCTCAAGTAAAAGATTATACCCCAAATTAAAAATGTCACTGCGTCACTGTGCAGTATGCACCATAATTTTTCTTCACTGTGCACCATAATTTTTTCAATTTTTTTTCAGTCGTTCTCGTGATCGAAAAGTCACTCACTTTTTTTTGTTTTTCTTCACTGTGCACTGTGCAGCAAGCCAAACACTGATCCCATAAATTCAGTGAAAGAAAAGAAAAAAGGAAACAGTCACATACGCTGAGAACAGAAGAAAAAGAAAAAGAAAAAGAAAGAAGACTGAGAACAGAACAAGAAAAAGAAGAAGAAAAAGAGAGAGAAGAAGAAGAGAAGAGAAGAAAAAGTGAGAAGAAGACGACCTAACCTGCTGCTCCTGCTGCTGCGTCTACTTCTTCCTTTCTTCTTCTTCTGCTTCTGGCTGCTCGTGCTGCTGCGTCTACTTCTTCTGGCTGCGGCTGCGGCTGCTTCTTCGTTTTAGGTATGTTTAGGTTATCGGGTTTCGGGTCGGATCTTGACTAGGGGAAAAAAAACCTAACCTAAGCGGCCGCCCAACCGCCTCGAGCGACTACGCCTAGGCGGCCACCCCACCCCCTCGAGCCGCCTAGGCGGCCGCCTTTTTGGCACCTAGCCGCCCAGCGCCTAGGCGTCGCCTAATTCCGACTTTTAGAACACTGACTGGGATTACTAGCTTCTTGCCCTTAGGCAGACGAACTTGAATATCTTTTGGCAAGGATCTTGCTGCCAAAACCTCCACCAGCATCCGAGCATAAGCTATTTACCTCTAGTAGGCCTTAGGAGTATCCATCTTGATTGGGATACCAACTACTATTGCCATCTTGCAGAGTGTCGATGTGCTACACAACTAGCTTCAGGAACTGGATCCATACACAAGGATGACGACAAATAAATTTCGTTCCAGGTATATTAACGAATCCCACCACTCAAGCCTCGTAAATCCAAGAGCCCCCGCAAGAAAAGCTTTCCAATTGTGCTCCTCCACAAAAAGAATGAAAAAGAAACCATTCTCGCAGCCTGCCGACCACCAGACACATTGGATATACGAAAAGAGAAATAAGTACGACGATTTGGGGCCAACCACATACATCGCCAGCGTCCATTGCCACTCTGAGGAAGCAGCAGATCTTTGGTCGTAGATCCGGCTGTGAGGACTCCTTCAATCAGAGTAGGCTCATCAAAATCTAGCATTAGGCCGCCCGTGGTTGCCATAGGTTTACAGAGGGCTATCCAGCTTCTTGGTTTGACTCTGTTGAAAGATAACTCACCATTATATAGGAGAGGACTTCTTTGAAGGACGGTGCTCGCTCAGCTTCATTGATGGCAATGGATAGTGCTTGCTGCAATTGGGGTGCTGACCCTAGCCAAAGGCAGTGCGGTGGGCTTCCAACGTAGGGAGCTCGGTCACCAACACAAGTCCCTGTGCACGAGGCCTCCTCTGCCCACGCCCTTGATTAGCCCCCAATGAAGGCGTGGGTCCCATGCTCGACTGAGGCACCAGACTGGCACCAGACTAGGCTCCCCACCCTACTGCATTGACGTTGATGTCTCTTATCCCGATGCCCTATAACGGTTGTCCAGCCATCTCCGGCGAACAGGACTCTGAGCAACCTCCTTGCCACAATGAGGAAGTCCCCATGCTCCCTCGTGCCCATCAGGTGGATGAGGCTCAAACTGCGCCTGAAGAGGGACACCAGCGCTGCCGCCGCCAATGCTCTCTATCATATTAGGGTTTTTATATATAAAAGGGTAATATAATGAATTAAACATATTTACTGCACAAAGAAATGGTTGTGGAGAAGTTTATTTCATCTATAGCTATGTAGCCAATCAGCATGTAGGCAATACCTGTTATGAGAACACAGCCACACAGGTCCAAAGCCCTGAGATCAGGACATCCTAGTGCCAAACTTATCACTCCTATATCAGTGATGCTTTCACACCAACCCAGATTCAAAGACTGCAATTGACTGCAGTTGTATCCTATTGCCTGCATCAAAGTATTATCAGCAATAGATAGAAATAATTTTCACAAAACATAGAACACCAAAGCATAACCTTTAGATAATCTTACCTCCAAGGCTCTGTCAGATGCAGGTTTCACACATCCACAGAGATTCAAGTTTTTAAGGTTCCTGCAGAAGCCAGTCAGATATGCAAGGGCAGAATCGCTGAAGGCTGAACACCCTGAGATGTTGAGCTTAGTCAGACAGGGACATCCATGGGCTAATGCATATAAAGATCGATCACTGAGCCCATGGCTTTTGCTAAGGTCTAAATCTCGCAGATCATGACACTGATTTGCAATGGCCTCTATAGCATTGTCCTCAAGTTGGGGCTTGTTTTGACGTAAAGATATGGACTGAAGTTTTGTGAACTTAGGAGCTAGTGAAAGAACAAGATTGTTCATGTTCTCCTTGCACCTGTAGTAATAGTGTCACAAAAATCCATTAACATATGTTCTCTGTTCTTCAGAGAAAACGGATAGATAAATGCATTTCCTAGTAAGTTTAAATCCTTGAATTACTCTGAACTTGGCACATGGAGGAGGTACATTCATCTAGGTGAAAATTTTGAAACCACATTGTTTCGAAGAATTAAAATAATTCCTGAAACTTTCGTCCACTATAACACCTAGGATGAAGAAATATATTGGAATTGGGAGTAGTGCTCAACACTTGAGTTTAAAAAAAAAAAAAAAGAGTTTAAACGACAACAGAGGCTTCTAGGGTATTAAAGATTCTTTGACCATCATTAGGGTTGCCAGTGTTTCTAGGCATCCAGGTTGGCACCATCTCAAAGTATAGAACTAGTGCAGAATTTGTTCTTTCCTTTGCAAGTAGAGTTATTTAGGTCACTCCTTTCTTAAGGACACACCAACCCTACAATTTCTCCTGATATGCTTCTCCCCTTTCCTTTCTCTAGAAGATGTTCTTAACTGTTTAACCATAACTAACGGCCAAAAGAGCAGAGCCTCTTCAGCTCATTACCAGCCCAGCTCAGCTCAGCAAAGACATGAAAGAATATAAAACAAGCAAACTTGAAGCTTTACCATGACAAGGAGAGATGAGTTAGCCCCGTGCAGAGAGCATCTCTCCAACCAGTGCAAACTCCCGACGCAACGATGAAAGTACAGTCATCCCCACGTGAAACGATACGCAGGAGGAGCTCCATAGGAAGATCCTTCCAACCATTCAAGGCAGCCCCGTCCATCTTTCCTCTCCCATCAGCAACCATGAGGCTCCTGAACCAAAAATTCAGGTTTCCGGTAACCGGTCTCCCCCCAACCATCTCCACTGAAGTCCTATAGAAGGGATCAAGTATATAATTGTCAACAAGATCAAGAACCCCCCGATGCCTAAAATATGTACATGGAATTAATTAGTAGAAGATGACACGAGAATATTCAAGAAAATCAAGAATTATAGTTGTTTTATCATCATACAGTGGAATTTTCGTTGTCAGATTATGTAGATATCTCAAACATCACAGTTATTGCAAAAGAGAGTAAGAAACACTCAATACATAGGGAAATAAAAGTAATATGCACCACAAATGAGACGGACTAAACTAATTTACCAACTAATTCGTGAGTATCAGCAACACATATTCAGAGCAAATGTAATCTTCTACAAATATATGACTTAAAATTTTCTATAAATACAGGACACAAACATGGCGCAGTTTTTCGTGTCCTATTGTGTTTTGGAGTGTCCATGTTTTGTCGATTATGTATCTGACCTGACCTGACACCTAAGAAGCACCGAAATGTGAAAAAGTCAGTGTCGTGTCCGAATAACGTTGTGTCAGACATGTATTTGACATGAAACGGAGACTCCAAATAAACTAGGACACGCCAAAAAATAGGTGCGTGTGCCTGTTGCTGTGTCGATATTGTGTATTGTGTCTCGTCCGTGACGGAACTTGTATAATACAAACTAATAAAAGAGAAAAGTTTTAAATCTTTATAGATGAATAAAATCCACAACAATAAATATAATGAAGAACCCAGGGATCATATTTATCAAATTAGAAATAAAAAATAAGCAATAAAATCCAAAAAAAATCCGAAAATTATCACATAACGGTTAAAGGACCCATCTTTCCAATCTAACTACACTACAGAGGCTTCAATCACAAGATTCACAACACTGAACACTGAGTTCAAGAAATACACACTGAAAATCTAATATTAAAAAAATATTCACACTTTTGTGAACATCTAAATTATTCGAAAGAGAAACAGCAGCTGATGAGAATAGAACCACATCCCTAACAAAATCAGAAGAAAAGAAAGGCCTTTAGGAAAGGAAAAAAAAAACTACAAAAATGAAAAGAAACAAAAAATCTTAAGAAAGGAAAGGCCTTTCGTAACCAGAACTGAACCAGAACAAAACTAGAGGGAAGAGTAAAAAAAGGGAGGAGCTTTTTCCTAATGATCAGAAGAAGATAAGAAGAAACAGAGGCAAAATTGATCAATCACCTTCCAAGATTAGGGCTTTCTTCCTTCCCAAAGAAAAAAAGAAGAAGAAAAATTAGGGTTTCTCGATTCTTTTCCTTGTTGACTGTTGTTTCTCGATTCGGGTTTTAATGACGACTACGGAAGAAGAAAAGAGGGGATGAGTGGGGACCACCTTCAGAGTGGAGGAACGAGACGTCGACACGCGCGAAAGAAAACGAACGGGGGAGGGATGTTGCTGTCCCTGTCCGGACTCGAAACCGCCACAACTTTTTACGAGCACAATTTAAAAAGTTTCCTTGTGTGTTTGGTAAATCGTATTTGGATGTAAGATTTAGATTTTTAGGAATTTGGAGACAAATCTATGAAATCCTATATTTTGTTGGAGATAAATTTGGATATGGAAAGTATGACAAAATTCAAAATTGAATTTGGTTGAATTTTGGAGGAAAAAAATTATTATTCTTTAATAATTTCGTTAAAATATTTATTATTTAATAATTTTGTTAAAAATTAGTAAATTAAAAATTAGCTAATCTTTAATAATTTCGTTAAAAATATTTATTCTTTAATAATTTCGTTAAAATTAGTTAATTAATAAAAAAAACTAACTATTTTATTAGTATTATTAATTAATAAAAAAATAGTATTATTAATTAAAAAATTAGTTAATTAGTTAATTTTGTTATAATCATAATTAATAATTTATTAGTATTATTATAATATTAATTAATAGTTTGTTAATTATTAATAATCATAATTTACTAGTATTATTATATTATTAATTAATAATTTATTAGAATTATTATAATATTAATTAATAATCATATCCTATGTTTAGTATTATTAATTAAAAAATAGTTAATTAGTTCATTAGTTAATTTTGTTATAATTATATTAATAATTTATTAGTATTATTATAATATTAATTAATAATTTGTTAATAATTATTTTATTATAATCTTAATTAATAATATTTTAATCACAATTAGAATCTGTCACGCCCCAGAACCAGAATACTGGAGAGCGGGGGCAGACACAGCCAGCTACGTATAACGGAATGGGATCCACACCGCTATACGGTCACGGCTGTCTAGATATGTGAGGGTTTCACTACAATCCATCAGTCTCTTAAGGTCATAAAATAGCCTATTGTCTCAATCTCAACCAACTAATAATAATCACAAGATATCAGATCTCCAAATATACAATTGTAAGGCGTCCCAAACATTACATATCCAGATGATCATGAAGCTAGTCGTTACAAAATGTGAGGACTAACAAGAGTTCAGTCATACATGATCAACCCCCGGGGCTTGTCAATCATGTTACAGCCCGTAGGCAGACAGTAAGTAAGTACAATCGAGCTAACACTTGCTCGTCGGCTAAACGCCTCAAAAGAATAATTTACAATATTACAGTGGGAGAACAAAAGAAACTCACTCGATGTCCTGGTTACGCCTGGTGACCACCATCGGGCTGGAAGACAGGTAGATCCTTTGCTGCTGCTCCGGTATCTGGCCATACAAAACCAGCTGGGTCAGACCCCAGGAAGAGCAAGTGCCACAAAGGAGGCCACAAAATAAGAACCAAAGCCAGCAAATTAGCACAATAATATAATTACATAATAAGAGACAGTAGTTTAAGAAAAAGCATGATGGGTAATTATAAAAGACAATCTTGCATAGAATCACTAAAAGACAGGACATATGGAAAAGCATGTCAGGATGATATACGATGAGATAACCATGGGACTATTCAGATAGCTAGGTTACAACCCGTAAACCAAACAAGGACCGGGGTTGTAACCCTTCGTCTGAACGGAACTTGGTTTCTCTCACCATTTATCGGCAAGATAAGTATAAGAAATAAGGTCAAGTAACAATCTGGAGTGACAATCATTATAGTGACAATCTGGAGTGACAATCAATATAATGACAATCTGGAGTGACAATCATTATAGTGACAATCTGGAGTGACAATCATTATAGTGACAATCATTATAGTGACAATCATTCAATCATTCTGGTACAATCTTACAATCAATCAATTCTAGACAATACTATACTGGACTAGACTTCATCCAAGCAATCACGACAAATCATTGCCTACGGCTTTCTACATTAACTAACTAGGGTTATCACAATCCTAGTTACTAGCAAGATGCAATGAGATGCTCCAAGTAGTCACAGGCCCTGCAGCTATCCAGGTTATCCAGGCAATCATTATAGTGACAATTTAGAGAGTTCAATACATTAGAGTGACAATAGAGTTCAATCATTAAAGTGACAATCGAGGGTGCCCCACATAACAGTGGGCTGGAAATGTGCCCTACTCGTCGGCAGGCTACAAGTCCAAACATTTGCGGCCGGGATAACGGGATCACCTGTAACTGGGGAACATCTCTTCATGACTAGTGAATTATACTAATTATTAACCTTAGTCCAATTCAGTAGGTACTCCTGACCGTGGTACTCAGGAGTTCCCTCCTAGACATGATGCAAGACAGGACTGGATTATTTGTACAAGCACAATCGTCCACGGTGTCCAGGTTAATTATACAGGTCATGTCATGTCAGGTAGCCGTCGCAACAGCTATTCAAGATATATCAGGTCAGGTTATCATATCAAGTGTACTAATCAGGAGTGCGCCACGACGGGCCACTTATCAGGTCATGCTCAATTATCAATTCCAAACATATCCAGTAAATTCGTGATTATCAAGTTCAGGACAAAAGGCGTAAGGATATAAAATGGACGTAAAATATCTAATAAAATATCAATATACAGGGCTATAGAAGAGCAAAGCTTAAAGAATTAAGACCAAAACTCCAAGAGCCAATGGGTTAAGCAAGGGGTCAGGGGGCAGCGTACACAAAAGTCACGCACGCAGGGGAAGCTGCGTACGCGAAAAGTCACGCACGCTCAAGGAAAGCAGCGTACATGAAAAGTCACGCACGCTCAAGGGAAGCAGCGTACATGAAAAGTCACGCACGCTCAAGGGAACAGCATAGGTGAAAAGTCACGCACGCTACAGGGAGCAGCGTAGGTGAAAAGTCACGCACGCTACAGGGAGTAGCTGCGTGAAAATCACGCACGCTCAAGAAAGCAGCTGCGTGAAAAAGTCACGCACGCTCAAGGAAGCAGCTGCGTGAAAAGTCACGCACGCTCAAGGGAGCGACGTACATGAAAAGTCACGCACGCTCAAGGGGAGCAGCGTACATGAAAAGTCACGCACGCTCAAGGGGAGCAGCGTACATGAAAAGTCACGCATGCTCAAGGGGAGCAGCGTTCGTGAAAAGTCACGCACGCTGAAGGGAGCAGCGTACATGAAAATTCACGCATGCTCAAGTCTGCGTACGCACAAAAGCACGCACGCAGGAGACACGCTTCCAACAGGAAGCGTATCCAAGGCTCAGTGGCGTAAGCTAAGAAGCTCTGCACACTGCTCACTGTCTTCTCCAAACAGCAAGAACACCATGATGAACCCAAAGCTTCAAAGCATCACAACTTAGCCATCCGAACTCCAAATCCGGATTTCCAAGGCTCCAACTGGAGTAAAACTGAATGCTCTTCCACATGGAAACATCAAAACCCATAAACGTCCAACTAAAATAGATCAAACCATGCAAAATCCGAAAATAGGAAAACTTAGATCTAAAGCAATGGAGACACCAAATCACAAAAAGCCAAGAACTAATATTGATCACCATGTCCTAATCTATCAAATGGACAAGGAAAAAAGGGTTCTCATGTAGTGGCAAGATGCACTTGCCTAGGGTTGGGAGAGTTGTGTAGAGGAAGGAGAAGAAGAAGAAGAAGGAAATTAATGGTGGTGGTAATGAAGAGAGAGAGAGAGGTAGGTGGGGATATAAAGAGGGGGAGTTACGGTGGGGATGAGGGGTAGCATAGGCTAAGGTGCTCCAATACATAAATCGAACCAAAACAAACCACCCCAATTAAAACCGAGCCATGCCAAAAAATCCAAGAATACGAGAAATACCAAAATTTCACAAGTCGAGAAAAAAATAAAAATACATGCCAAAATTCAGATACGAGTATAAATACGAAATACGGGAAATACGGAAAAAAATGAGGGTGACAGAATCATATTTTATATTAATTTAATTAATAATTTTCTAATCATAATAATATTAATTTATAATTACTATTTTTAAAATATTTAATTTATAGTTAATTAATCGTTAATTATTAATTATTAATCAATAATTATAATTTATAATTATTAATCGTTAATAAAAAAATTATCAATTGTTAATTATTAATCGTTAATTATAATTTATAGTTATTAATTATTAATCGTTAATTATTAATTATTAATCTTTAATTATTAATCGTTATTTATTTAAAAATTAACTAATCTTTAATTATTAATTTTATAATTAATAATAACTAATCGTCAATTATTAATTACTAATCGTTAATTACTAATCGTTAATTACTAATTGTTAATTATTAATTTTATAAATAATAATAACTATAATTAATCTTAATTAATTAATAGCTTAATTATTGATCATGACTATAATTTAATTATTAATCATAAATCCAAATCCTATGTTTGGTTGGAGTTGGATTTGGAGTTGGATTTGAATCTTGAAATCCATGATTTGGATTTGGAGGATTTCCAAATCCAAATCCAAATAGTGAAATCCGGTTACCAACAAGCCCTAAGAGTATGAGACTGTGAAGTGTGAACTGTGTGGCTTGGAGTGGGCCGGGCCTACTTCTGATATTTGGGGGGTTCAGTTCTTGTGACAATATTAAAAAAATATTAAGTTATCTTCCACTTATTTTATTATAATTCAAGGTACACATGACCGAATTAGCATTATACATAAAAAAAAATAATTTAACTTTTAACAAAAATTATTAACGACTAACAGTCAACACATTTGACCTACATAAATAAGTAGAAAAAATTTTAGTTGCACCCCACTTATTCGAGTATATTTTAGTCACAATTCAAGGTGCACCTCACTTAAATTGGATGTCAGGAGTTGATTGTTATTCATTGACGGTTTGTATTATAAGTAAAAAAAATTACGTATTATGATAATTCGATGTGGTGTACCTTAAATTATGATAAAATAAGTGAAAAATAACTCAAAAAAAAAAATCAAAATATTAAGATCGATTAATTGTATAATTGAACTTAAAAGGCATTTTTGGTGTGCAAGCAAAGCTAGCTGACCAGTCCTTTGGTTCACGCCATCCAATACAACCACATAGCTGAATTGTTGACCACATAGCTGAATTGTTGAAGCCAGGAAGGTTCTCTTTATTGTAAGAAGATGTTGAAGCAACATAAATAATAGTTGACATTAGATCAAATTCTAGTGTAAGCCAATATCATACTTTGAATTGGCCCAAGAATCTTAGGTCATGCCATAACATGTAGCAAAGTATAGTCCCGTTTATGAGCATGTACAAGCTGTACGATTGCACATGATCCAAAAAATTGAAAGATTTTCAAAAAATTAACCTTTTATATATTACTAGTGCTAAAGCTCCATATTTAGATTTAGGCTTCCTTATTTTTTAGAAACTGCAATAACATGATTCTTAGAATGTCAGAAATAATATCCTTCTCTTAGACTGGTTAAAAAAATCTATTTTTTTAATATTTGTACATGACCCTTAGAATGTCAAAAATGACATTGACAAAGTATATCTTACATAAACACAATATTAAGCTAATTACCCTGAAATGTCATGTAATTAACACTCCAAAGAGAGAAAATAGATAACAACAATGTATAAATTATTCAGTTGTCCTGATTTATGGTAAATCTTGATTTGTACCCAATAATATAATGACTCATAAAATAAAGAAAATGTAGGCTACATGTCATTATATTATTTGACATAGATTAAGGTTTACCATGAGTCCGGATCATTGAATAATTTCTCCAACCAATGCTAAGAAATATTAATTGTGACCGTGTAAGGGCCTGTTTGGTTCATTGAAAGTGAGGTCCATTTGCTGCATATTTGGACTTTTGGCTGCGAGTGGAGCCACTTCTGTCGTTTGGTTGGAAATGAGTTGAGGGCTGCGAGTGGGGAATCTCTGACCAGTGCAGAGGCTTGTCCCCTCAAAACATTACTTCTTCACCTCCCACCGACCTACCTCCAAAAGTGGAGTAACTCCAGAGTAACTCCGGAGAATAAATCTCTGGGGAAAGGTTGGCTGTGGTCTTGCAACCCATTTCTTCTCCTAGCAGTTGTGGTCACCTTCTTCCTCCCGCCATCTTCACCCGGAGGTAATTTCTAGGGTTTTTTTTACTTATTTTTCCTCCAAACGTCCAGATCAACAGCTTTTCTTGTTACTTTTTGCTGCAAACTTGCCGATCCACATCTTCCTATGTGGTTCTGTACCATTTTCTTCGTTTTCTCGGTTGGAAACGTGACGATCTATAGTTCTCCTAGAAAATTTATTCAGACATAAATTGTAAATTTTTTTGTCTTTTTCCTTGCTGCAAACGTGAAGATCTTTGACGATCTTGATATTTTTCTTTACTTAATTTTGCTGGGAACGTGAAGATTTGTAACGATCTTGATATTTTTCTTTACTATTTTTGCTTGGAACGTGTAGATCTGTGATATTTTTAGATCTGTTTACTTTGCCTTTCTAGATCTAGAATATTATTTTGTTCTACAGACTAGATCTAGATCTAGAATATTATTTTGTTCCGAGAGTGCAGCAGAGTGTTTTTTTTTAATGTGAAGAAGACAGGAAATTTAATGGAGGAAATTTAATGTGAAGAAGACGAGAGAGAGAGAGTCTTTCGAAATTTCCTCCATTCTCAATGCCATTTTCGAGAAACTCCATTCTCTCGTCTTCTTCCCATTCTCAATGCTTCACACCTATTATTCTGTCTGTTTGATACATATGTAATGGATTGTTTGTGAAATAACATGATATATGATTACAATGTGGTTTTCGTGTAGATGGATTTGTCGAATCCCAATGATCCGTTACTAAATGCCTCAGTCGCCAGTATACTTACTGTTGTAACTATAATAGTGAATTTAATGGAAAATGAGGGCAATGACCAACAAGGCATCGCAAGGGAACCCTCCATAATTAGAGAACAGTGGAGGCAAGCACACATGTATCGAATTTTGACGGCAGGACCAAATAATTGTGTCCATTATCTAAGGATGAGTAGTGCTGCTTTCTACAGTCTCGCAAATATTTTACGTTCCAATGGGTCGCTCCATGATACGAGATCTGTTTGTGTGGAAGAGCAACTAGCCATATTCCTATACATATTGGGACATAAGGCAAAAAATAGAGTATGTGGCATTGAATTCATTCGATCCGGAGAGACAATATCTAGGTATTTTAATAAAGTCCTAGCTGCAATCTGTTCTATTCAAGAACGATTTATCAAGCAAGCAGGGTTTGACACCCCGACGGAGATACTAAATTCAGCAGAATGGTATCCGTATTTTGAGGTAAAACTTTTTAAATATAAATTCAGTTTATATTATACAACCTACTAATATTGTACGTTAAATATGCATTTCACTGAACTGTAGGATTGTATAGGGATGATAGATGGCACCCACGATGATGAGGAAGGTGCAACTCTGAGTCTAAAATTATATTTCTGTCCCGACAACACAAATGAGGAAGGTGCCCCACGATGAGAACCAACACTTGATGGCCTCCCCCACCAATTTGGTGATGGATGGAGGTAGCCAAGTTGTTTAATTGGCGATGATGAGTGGGATGGTGAATCCTCTGAGCCAATTACTACAATATTATTTTTAATGAGTATCGATTTTTTCGATACAATATTTGGGTTATGTTCTTCATATGCAGCAGGTATTTTGAGGGTATCTTCTGCATATATGCAGTAGGTTTGAGTATGCTCCATTCATGTGGTATTTGGCAATTCTTTGTTTCACACATTCTGGTTGTATAATTTTTAAGTATGGGTTGTATTTCACAAATATCTGTTCTTGGTGGTATTTGCCAATTTTTTGTATGATGCAGTAGGTTTTTGAGGGTATGTTCTCCATATAAAGCAATGCTCATGTGATCTTGGGAATGTGCAGTTTTCTGCATTTTTCAGATGTTCTCTGCATTTTTCTAATCTTGGGAATGTGAAGTTTTATAATCTTGCTGTCTACCTTGCAAGCTACCATTGGTATCCTTGGTATACTTTCTGTATCTACAGCTATGTGATAATGAAGTTTATACTGAGTTTCTTCTGGCCGATACATAGGGCTATGAAGTTTATACTTTCTGTATCTACAGCTTTCTGAATGTTGCATATTACTACTACCACTGAATTTTTCATGATGTGGGCTATGATGTGTGCTCGGTTGCAAATGAGTTTTTCTGACTTTCATATTCAGTTTTTCTGTCATGGTTGGGAAAATTTGATACTTGTTCATATTTTGGAATGATGTGCTGCATTATTTTGAGCCCCATTATGTTGCATGTCTTTGCATATCGGTTGCCAAATTCTGAGCCCCATTATGTTGTCTACTTTATGTATGTTTTTTAAGTATTTGTGGAAGACCAGTTGTTTGGAGTTGTATTGGAGTATCAATTGTATTTGAGAGTTGTATTTGAGTATCAATTGTTCTTCATATGTTTTTCGATACTGTATTTCATTATCATATATGTTCTTCAATTGTTCTGTTGTTTCAGTGGTAACATTACCATATTTGGTTTTTGGTGATTCTATCACTTGCTGGATTCTGAGCCAAACATTGAAAGTGTGCCTTTAGCTCCCAACTACACTTTCAAGTGATCATCCAAACAAACTACATTGCAACTCTTCACTTGCGGGGGGACAAAACTCATTGTATCCAAACACTTTTTGGAAAGTGAAATGCATTGCAAGTGATATGAGTTACACCCTCATGAAAGTGTCACTTTCACACTTTCGTAGAGTTACAACGATCCAAACATGCCCTAAATGTAAGCTTTGATAGTAACCAGTAGCTTTTAAATTTAAATTTTCTTTTCCTCCATTTTTTTTTCCTTTTAAAATTTTCTCTCCATCTTCTACAAAATTTTCATCAATAACAATAACAAAGTTCATTCATTATATAAAACTTTGGGCATGAACTGATAATTTAGCAATTGTCCACATTGTTGAAGTGGATAGATATCGACTACTTTTTTTTCCCTACTGATAAATAATCTAACGTTATCTTCAACTTTTCTTCTTGATCACCATCACCGTTACCATTAGCAAAGAAAGTGTGAGTGGGTGCATGATGTTTGATGATATATAAAGTTGGGGAAGAAAATGAATGTAGCTTGAAACCAGTTCACATACACTCATGGATTCATTCTGTAGTACTAGATACGTGCTGTTCAGGTTTTTTTTTTTCTGCATGATGAGCATCTACGAGGTCCTTGCATGTGCGACTGCGTACGTAATGGCTTCTCTACTGCCAATCTTAGCTTTATATATATACACCAGCAAATGCACATGTTTTGTACATGTAATAACTTATAATAAGAATATTATTCAGTTGTAATCAAATATTTCTTCTAATTCATATGATTAAGGTGTGGAATATTTTTCTTGTTTGGTTGCGTTCGATTTCTTATATTAACAAATTTAAATTTTTTTAACAATTTTTTACGCAATTTAATTTTTTTTAAATAAAATGGTCCGTGATATAATAACGGCTTAGACGGCTCAAAAGTGAACAGTTTTGAAGCCGCATTATATAGTGGAATATATATATATATATATATATATATATATATATATATATATATATATATATATATATATATATATATATATATATATATATATATAGGAAGCGGATCAAAAGTTCCCCTTAGAAAACTTCCTAAAAACTCCCTCACTCTCGGCCGTAATTTAATGTTAATATTAATGTAAATATTAATGTTAATGTTAATATTAATGTTAATATTCATGTTAATATTAATATTAATGTTAATGTTAATTTTTATTTTTATTTTTATATTGATATTAATGTTAATATTAATGTTAATATTAATGTTAATGTTAATGTTAATGTTAATATTAATGTAAATATTAATGTTAATATTAATGTTAATGTTAATGTTAATATTAATGTAAATATTAATATTAATGTTAATATTAATGTTAATATTAATGTTAATGTTAATTTTTATTTTTATTTTTATATTAATATTAATGTTAATATTAATGTTAATATTAATGTTAATGTTAATATTAATGTTAATATTAATGTTAACATTAAATTACGGCCGAGAGTGAGAAAGTTTTTAGGGAGTTTTCTAAGGAAAACTTTTGATATGATCCGCTTCCATATATATATATATATATATATATATATATATATATATATATCTTATACAAAACACAAAGGTTTTTGAATCCTAGGGCTGACTGTGCCAAGATAAAGAGTGGTTGGGATTTAATCTTGGTGAATCAACGGTTGTGGGGTTTTATGGAGAATCCAAATTAGTGGGGTTTGCACTCATAATGGTTGTGGATGAGCATTATTGAGAGTGGAATTTTATGGGGAATGAGCATTATTGAGAGTGGGGTTTTATGGGGAATCCAAAGAGTGGGGTTTGCACTCATAATGGTTGTGGATGAGCATTATTGAGAGTGGGGTTTTATAGGGAATCCAAAAAAAATTCACATCCAGCAGTGGTTGGGATTTAATATTTTGATGGGGGGCCTCATAATTATTATTATTGTTCGTTTAAAATTGGGGGTCCAAGATTTTGAGGGAGAATACCTTAAATGAACCATGCCCTATGGGCACGGGTTATGACTAGTATATATATATATATATATATATATATATATAGGCTTAATTGTACTTTGCTACCCTCAACTATTCCAAAAAATTTGGGACGAAAATACTCCTGCTCAAACCTTAAAATTATCCCATCCCCCAAACCCCCCTCCCCCACTCCGGCTACCCCCCCCCCTCCCGCCTCCCCCCTCTTCCGCCCCCGGCCAACCCTCCTACCCCCACCGCCGCCGGCCGCCGCGGCAGCAGCAGCCGCCGCCGCAGCAGCAGCAGCAGCCGTAGCCGCCGTCGCGACGGTGGCGCCGGAAGCGGGAGGGGGGGTTGGCCGGACGTTGGAGAGGGGGGTGGCTGGAGGGGAGGCGGAACGGGAGGGTGGGGGTGGCCGGAGTGGGGGAGTGGTGGAGGGGGGGAGGGGAGAAGGGAAGAGGGAAGGGATAAGGGCATTTTGGGGTTTTTTAAAAAATTGGATATCAAGTTGAAAAAAAATAGTAGTTGAGGTATCAACTTGTTACAAAAAAAAGTTTAGGGTATCAAGTTGAAAAAGCAGAATAGTTGAGGGTAGCAAAGTGCAATTAAGCCATATATATATATATATATATATATATATATATATATATATATATATATATATATATATATATATATAAAGTCATATGACGAAACGACCGTAACGACTATGCTCATAAAACCGACGTCACATATTACCCTCCTATTTGTCGGGACATAAAATTCACAAAATAATCTCTCCTGGATAACCTTTTAAAAATTTTGACCAATAAAAAACCGACACGTGAGATCAATTTATGAACCAGTCCCTCTCCATCTGTGTAGAAGCATTTTTATATACAAAGACAATTTTTTATACAGATTCGGCGGAGGAGAACTCTACCCCTAGTTTTAGTTTTAGATTCTTAGCTTAAACAATTTTTTTTATTAATATTAGTAATTAATAAAACCCCTCTGTTATGAAATTACTACAAAAATATCCCTATTTTGCAACGGTTTTAGTGTAACAATTTTATGAATGTTGTTGGAACTATAATTTACAACAGTTACATAACGGTTGAAATAACCGTTTCTAAATTAAACATATTTGCAATGGTTATAGATTAACCATTGCCTAATATATTTTTTACAACGGTTCATAAACACTTACTAAACGTTTTTTCTTTTTTACAACGGTCAAGCAACAGTTTTATGAAAGTGTTGTCAAAGCGAGTTGAATGGGCAACGGTTATGTAAGGGTTTTAAGTATTTGTTACAAATTTATTAATATTTTGCAACGATTATATAAAATCTTATAAAAAGGTTCATTGTTATCAACAGTTGCACAACAATTTTTGCAATCTGTTGTGAGTGGACTTATTATTTGTAATGATTGTGCATTGATTTATGCTACCAGTTACAATTTTTTTGTTTAATAACAACGTTTATGATAACCATTGTCAAAAGAATAAACAACCATATTACAAAATATCATCTTGCAACAGTTTATTTATAGCCGTTGCAAATTCAATGTCCAATTTGAATTTTATTTATACATAATAATGATTTAATCATTAGAATTACTCGTATTAATTGGTTCCTTGTTCGCTAACGAAAAATATTAGATAGTATATTTAACATCGATCAAAAAGCTTCAATTGATAAAAACAATATATATATATATATATATATATATATATATATATATATATATATATATATATATATATATATATAGTCACGTCCCAGAACCAGAATACCGGAGAGCGGGGGCAGACGTAGCCAGCTACGCAATCCCAAAGTACGTTAATACTCTGAAATCACGTATAAGCTGTCAAGACATGGGGGTAATTACTCTACAAGCCATCAGTCAATCCTATGGTTTAACAATCCTAGGTATCTCAATCACAGGCAATTATACAAGAGTAAGGAGTACGATCATCATACATACAATAGTAAGGCGTCCCGAACCATATATACATGACTGATCATGAAGCCAGTACCACAAAACTGAGGACTAGCTAGAGTATTAGTCGTACATGATAAGGACTAACTATAGTCTAGAATACACATATCATGTTTATGCCCGTAGGCGACAATATTAAGAAAAATACCAAAATACGAGCTAAACACGTGCTCGGGGCTAAACGTTACAAGAGGAGAATTTATATATCAGCGGGAGGAGGAAGAAGAAACCCACTGAGGCACTCTGGTGCTCCGGCTGGTCACCGTCGAGTTGTCACGCCCCGCTCCCGTAGGAGCGATCGTCCTCGCTAAGGCGTAATGCCGCACGAGCCTAGATTGCGCTCGTATAAGGCAGTTTCATAACGGCCGATTACATCAGCGGCGACGGGGTCGTCGCACAGAAGTCCCAAGCAGAAATATTGAAACATGCAGCAGAATTTAAGAACAAGTACACATGAATACAAGTCATTCAAAAGAAGCTCTTTATTGATATTGAATACAAGATTACATTTGTGGGCGCAAGGCCAAATTACAAGTCTCTCGTGCTCACTTTTCTCTCGATTACAAGTCACTCTGCTCTCTCTCATCTCTCGATTACAATGCTTGAGCCAGCGGAAGCTTCGGAAGGCGATGTCCATACATTATGTCCTGTATAAGTCTTTAGTCCACGCGGCCGCACGCTTCGAATCGCCAAGGAACTCTGTGCCTCGACGCATCCAAGCGAGCTCCACGCCACGAGCTTCTACCTGTGCCTGCACATAAAATACTGTGTGGGTGTCAGTACTCAACTGTACTGGTGGATTGAGCTCCTCGTCCATCCATACAAAACCAACACGTTTTATTTGACTTTGTGCAACATAAACCCTTTTACGATTGTCTTTATATTCTTGCCTTAGGATCGGTTTTAGGACCGACGCCTTTGCATACTTGTGTCTAAGGACCATCCCGTGCTTGCACAACGACGTTAACTCATACTTTTGCCTTAGACCCTTCTCGTGCCAATAACGTTAACCTATCAAGTCGTGTTTGTCTTACGGCCATAATCAGAGACGCAACTACACGAAAGACTCCATTTCCTTGCCTCTAGACCTTTCTCGTGCTTGCATTGTCGACGCACCGACTTATACTTGTGTCATGCCCCAGAACCAGAATACTGGAGAGCGGGGGCAGACATAGCCAGCTACGTATAACGGAACGGCAACCATCCCACTATACGGTCACGGCTGTCTAGCTATGTGAGGGTATTCTACAAACCATCAGTCTCTTAAGGTCATAAATTATCCTATTGTCTCAATCTCAACCAACTAATAATAATTACAAGATGTCAGATCACCAAATATACAATTGTAAGGCATCCCAAACATTACATATCCAGATGATCATGAAGCTAGTCGTTACAAAATGTGAGGACTAGAGGACTAGCAAGAGTTCAGTCATACATGATCAACCCCCGGGGCTTGTCAATCATGTTACAGCCCGTAGGCAGACAGTAAGTAAGTACAATCGAGCTAACACTTGCTCGTCGGCTAAACGCCTCAAAAGAATAATTTGTAATTACAGTGGGAGAATAAAAGAAACCCACTCGATGCCCTGGTTACGCCTGGTGACCACTATCGGGCTGGAAGACAGGTAGATCCTTTGCTGCTGCTCCTGTATCTGGCCATACAAAACCAGCTGGGTCAGACCCCAGAAAGGGCAAGTGCCACAAAGGAGGCTTCACTTAAGAACTAAAACCAGCAATTAGCACAAGAGTATAATTACCTAATAAAAGGCAGTAGTTTAAGAAAAAGCATGATGGGTAATTATAAAAGACAATCTTGTATAGAATCATTAAAAGACAGGACATATGGAAAGAAAGCATGACAGGATGATATACGATGAGATAACCATGGGACTATTCAGATAGCCAGGTTACAACCCGTAAACCAAACAAGGACCGGGGTTGTAACCCTTCGTCTGAACGGAACTTGGTTTCTCTCACCATTTATCGCCAAGATAAATATAAGAAATCAGGTCAAGTAATATTCTGGAGTGACAATCATTATGGTGACAATCTGGAGAGTACAAGGCATTAGAGTGACAATCTGGAGTGACAATCATTATGGTGACAATCTGGAGTGACAATCATTCAATCATTCTGGTATAATCTTGCAATCAATCAATTCTAGACAATACTATACTGGACTAGACTCCATCCAAGCAATCACAGCCAATCATTGCCTACGGCTTTCTACATTAACTAACTAGGGTTATCACAATCCTAGTTACTAGCAAGATGCAATGAGATGCTCCAAGTAGTCACAGGCCCTGCAGCTATCCAGGTTATCCAGGCAATCATTATAGTGACAATTCAGAGAGTACAATGCATTAGAGTGACAATAGAGTTAAATTATTTAAGTGACAATCAAGAGTGCCCCACATGACAGTGGGCTGGAAATGTGCCCTACTCGTCGGCAGGCTACAAGTCCAAACATTTGCGGCCGGGATAACGGGATCGCCTGTAACTGGGGAACATCTCTTCATGTCTAGTGAATTATACTAGTCATTAACCTTAGTCCATTTCAGTAGGTACTTCTGACCGTGGTACTCAGGAGTCCCCTCCTAGACATGATGCAAGACAGGACTGAATTATTTGTTCAAGCACAATCGCCCACGGTGTTAGGATCAATTATACAGGTCATGTCAGGTAGCCGTCGCAACAGCTATTCAAGATATATCAGGTCAGGTTATCATATCAAGTGTACTAGTCGAGAGTGCGCCACGACGGGCCACTATCAGGTCATGTCAGGCTATTATGTCAGGAGTGCACCACGACGGGTCACTATCACGTCGTGTTCAATTATCAATTCCAAACATACAAATGAATTCATGATTTTCAAGTTCAGGACAAAAAGGCGTAAGGATATAAAATAAGCGTAAAATATCTAATAGAGGTAAAGCGTACTCATGTTGTACTGAAGTTACAAGATACATGATAATAATAAAAGAACAATAGTAACAATAGTAGCAATAATAATGTAACAGGGCACGACAGGGAAGTCCATGCGGCTGGGTCCAGGCAGAATTCTATGCGGCTAAGACAACAGGGTCTTATGCGGCCAGGGATAACAATTCTTATGCGGCTGGGAATAACTTCCCATACGGCTCAACTGATATGGGTTCATACGGTCAGGTTGGACGAAATCCCATGCGGCCCAATTTAGATGAGTCACATGCGGCTTGGGGTAACATAGCCTATGCGGCTCGCGGGGAGTGAGATCCATGCGGCTCAGAGAATTAGTCATATGCGGCTGAGGCAAATTAAGTCTCATGCGGCCAAGGGAGAATGTTCCCATGCGGCTGGGCAGGGCAGGGTCTTATGCGGCTCAGCGATCCAGATATGCGGCTGGCGGGAAACCAATTCCATGCGGCTCAAAATGAATACTTGCCGCATGAACTTGTCATGCGGTCAAGTGCTGCCATGCGGCTCAGGACTGTGCTTCTTCTCCAAATTTCCGAGAAGAAGCACACCAAGAAACCATGGCTGCCATGATGCATAAAACCCTCATCCGGAGTCCAAATTCGGACTTCCTTAGGTCAAAATGGGGTAGAACGAGCTACTCTACAACATGGAACCAACAAAACTTGAAAGTAACAATGTTAAATAGATCAAAACCCAGAAAATCTAAAATTAAAATAAACTTGGATCTACAAGAATCTAGCTATGGAAACGGAAAATGTCAAGTACTAAAGAGTGTTAAAATGCTACAAGGAAGAGAATGAAACAATAATATTTGGGTTCCTCCATGAAGCAAGATGCACTTGCCTAGCTCTCTCTCTCCCTCTCACTCACAGGTTGGTGAGAAATTTAATGGTGAAGGAAGATGATGATGAATGAAGAGAGAGAAATGAGAGAGTGCATTAATAAAGGGGTTGGTGGTGGTAGGTAGGAGTGGTTCACATATAAAACCAAACCAAGCCAAGCCAACCGAACCGAACTAAGCCAATGCAATTGCCATAGGGAACCACAAGCCAATTAAACAAATTAAACAATATTAATCAAAATTAACTAATCATGATTAAGCAAAATACGGGTCCAAAACACGTATACGTATACTAAATACGTATCACGGATTTGGGACACTACATCCTACCCACCTTAACAGAATTCCGTCCTCGGAATTTAAATCAAGAGGCTAGAGATGTCGGGACAGCTATACTATCATAGGCAATCTACCACTACCAATCAATTATACAATCATTCATGCAAGCAAGGATTCGAAGTGTAAGGCATAAGAAAGATATTACGCCTCACGAGCCAAACTGATTGGGATAACGTGATCAGATATCATCCTTACGCTCTCACACTTGACTCTACCAAGGAGTGATGAACTCAAACAACACGAACTAAACTGATAGTCTTGCGCTTGAGGTCTCTCTCTTTGGTCAAACAGGGACACGGGCCTCTTCTCATACGAAAAGGTTAAGGCTATTGGTACCAACCTTTTCGAATGATCTAGGACATGGCTCGGGTCTGGAATGTACCGTTTAGGATACATGAAATACTTCATGCACCCCGCATAATGACGGTAGAAAAGCAAGATGAGAGGACACATATACCTCTCGGTCGATTTTGAACCTGAGCCTGGGCTAGGGCAAACTGCCGCGGGTTCTGTTGCTGGAAAGTCTGGGCCTGAGTCGGCAATGGCCTCGGAGGCTGGTACTGCTGCTGAAACACTTGGGCCTGAGGCAGCAAGGGCCTCGGTAACGGGTATTGCTGCTGCTGGACTGGTACTGGAGCTGGTGCTGGTACTGGTACTGGTCTCATAACCGAGGGACTAGATACTGTCGATGCTGAATCAACTCTGAATGGGCAGGACCCCACCCTATGGTTCGGTGCCCCGCACAATAAGCATAATCCCAGCGCCTTGCGACATTCTGACACAACATGTCCAGGCTTCCCACAATAAGAACAGCCCACGACGGAAGACTGCGCTTGCTTCTGTTTCTGCTGAGGGTACGTCGGGGCCGAGTACTGATCCGACGTAACTGAGGTTGCTCGCCTCGGAGTTCCAATGGTCAATCCCCTAGCTGCCGGGACTGGAGCTGATGATTGGTGCATCTGACTGTGGGACCGCTTCCGACCTTCGGTCCTGTCCACGATCCTCTGGGAGGTATACTCATGCCTCCTAGCTGCTCGCAACACCGCATCATAGGTCTGATGCTCGAACTGTTCTACTGCCAGTATAATCTCTAGGTGAAGTCCTTGCTGGAACCTCTGTGCTCTGTCAAACTCGGTTGCCACCAAAGTGGGAGCAAACCGACTGAGTCTGGAAAACTCGGCCGCATATCCGTCGACCGTCCTCCCCATCTGCTTAAGATTACTGAACCTGGTCTGCAAGTCATATCGAGCCACTGCATCATAATACTTGGTCTGGAACTTCTCGCTGAACACTGCCCATGAGACAGGTGTTGCCAATCCTACTGCTTGTGTGGCCCACCAACTGCGGGCTAGATCCAATAACTGTAGGCACACCACAGCCACCTTCTCGTCTTCTGGAGTCTTCGCGGCTTCAAGAATCACCTCTATATCTTGTAGCCAAGCATCGGCAGCAATGGCATCCTCGCTGCCATCGAAGAATGGAGGGTTCAGGCGCTTGAAACTGTTGACCGCACTGTTCCCTCGGGGACCACTTCTATTCAGAGCATCTTGTACTGCTTGGTGCAGGGCATCTCCCTGACGATCTTGGGACGCAAGCAACTCACGGATGAGTCCTACCAATCCTCCATCCCCTGACCCTGCTGGCTGGACGGGCTGAACTGGCGGTACTGGTTCTCCAGGAGGCACGGCTCGGGAGGCTGCTGCTGAGTGCTGGGCCTGATCTTCTGGTTGCTGCTGGTCCACGGGAGGTGATTCGCCTTGCTGATTGACAGGTCCAGGTTCAATGCCGCTGAAGAAGACGACATGGGAACAATAAGGAAGGACCAGGACAGATCAACGATTACAAGCATGTGATCAGGACAAGAATTTTCAGGAATCAAGAGGATACGAGCAGAGATCAAGGGCGAGTACCGATTGAGACATCTATTCGGTAAACCCTCACACATCTTGATTAACAAGACCTGTATGGGCCACCACTTAAACCATGTCACGCCCCAGAACCAGAATACTGGAGAGCGGGGGCAGACATAGCCAGCTACGTATAACGGAACGGCAACCATCCCACTATACGGTCACGGCTGTCTAGCTATGTGAGGGTATTCTACAAACCATCAGTCTCTTAAGGTCATAAATTATCCTATTGTCTCAATCTCAACCAACTAATAATAATTACAAGATGTCAGATCACCAAATATACAATTGTAAGACGTCCCAAACATTACATATCCAGATGATCATGAAGCTAGTCGTTACAAAATGTGAGGACTAGCAAGAGTTCAGTCATACATGATCAACCCCCGGGGCTTGTCAATCATGTTACAGCCCGTAGGCAGACAGTAAGTAAGTACAATCGAGCTAACACTTGCTCGTCGGCTAAACGTCTCAAAAGAATAATTTGCAATTACAGTGGGAGAACAAAAGAAACCTACTCGATGCCCTGGTTACGCCTGGTGACCACCATCGGGCTGGAAGACAGGTAGATCCTTTGCTGCTGCTCCTGTATCTAGCTATACAAAACCAGCTGGGTCAGACCCCAGAAAGAGCAAGTGCCACAAAGGAGGCTTCACTTAAGAACTAAAACCAGCAATTAGCACAAGAGTATAATTACCTAATAAAAGGCAGTAGTTTAAGAAAAAGCATGATGGGTAATTATAAAAGACAATCTTGTATAGAATCATTAAAAGACAGGACATATGGAAAGAAAGCATGACAGGATGATATACGATGAGATAACCATAGGACTATTCAGATAGCCAGGTTACAACCCGTAAACCAAACAAGGACCGGGGTTGTAACCCTTCGTCTGAACGAAACTTGGTTTCTCTCACCATTTATCGCCAAGATAAATATAAGAAATCAGGTCAAGTAACATTCTGGAGTGACAATCATTATGGTGACAATCTGGAGAGTACAAGGCATTAGAGTGACAATCTGGAGTGACAATCATTATGGTGACAATCTGGAGTGACAATCATTCAATCATTCTGGTACAATCTTGCAATCAATCAATTCTAGACAATACTATACTGGACTAGACTCCATCCAAGCAATCACGGTCAATCATTGCCTACGGCTTTCTACATTAACTAACTAGGGTTATCACAATCCTAGTTACTAGCAAGATGCAATGAGATGCTCCAAGTAGTCACAGGCCCTGCAGCTATCCAGGTTATCCAGGCAATCATTATAGTGACAATTCAGAGAGTACAATGCATTAGAGTGACAATAGAGTTAAATTATTTAAGTGACAATCAAGAGTGCCCCACATGACAGTGGGCTGGAAATGTGCCCTACTCGTCGGCAGGCTACAAGTCCAAACATTTGCGGCCGGGATAACGGGATCGCCTGTAACTGGGGAACATCTCTTCATGTCTAGTGAATTATACTAGTCATTAACCTTAGTCCATTTCAGTAGGTACTTCTGACCGTGGTACTCAGGAGTCCCCTCCTAGACATGATGCAAGACAGGACTGAATTATTTGTTCAAGCACAATCGCCCACGGTGTTAGGATCAATTATACAGGTCATGTCAGGTAGCCGTCGCAACAGCTATTCAAGATATATCAGGTCAGGTTATCATATCAAGTGTACTAGTCGAGAGTGCGCCACGACGGGCCACTATCAGGTCATGTCAGGCTATTATGTCAGGAGTGCACCACGACGGGTCACTATCACGTCGTGTTCAATTATCAATTCCAAACATACAAATGAATTCATGATTTTCAAGTTCAGGACAAAAAGGCGTAAGGATATAAAATAAGCGTAAAATATCTAATAGAGGTAAAGCGTACTCATGTTGTACTGAAGTTACAAGATACATGATAATAATAAAAGAACAATAGTAACAATAGTAGCAATAATAATGTAACAGGGCACGACAGGGAAGTCCATGCGGCTGGGTCCAGGCAGAATTCTATGCGGCTGAGACAACAGGGTCTTATGCGGCCAGGGATAACAATTCTATGCGGCTGGGAATAACTTCCTATACGGCTCAACTGATATGGGTTCATACGGTCAGGTTGGACGAAATCCCATGCGGCCCAATTTAGATGAGTCACATGCGGCTCGGGGTAACAGAGCCTATGCGGCTCGCGGGGAGTGAGATCCATGCGGCTCAGAGAATTAGTCATATGCGGCTGAGGCAAATTAAGTCTCATACGGCCAAGGGAGAATGTTCCCATGCGGCTGGGCAGGGCAGGGTCTTATGCGGCTCAGCGATCCAGATATGCGGCTGGCGGGAAACCAATTCCATGCGGCTCAAAATGAATACTTGCCGCATGAACTTGTCATGCGGTCAAGTGCTGCCATGCGGCTCAGGACTGTGCTTCTTCTCCAAATTTTCGAGAAGAAGCACACCAAGAAACCATGGCTGCCATGATGCATAAAACCCTCATCCGGAGTCCAAATTCGGACTTTCTTAGGTCAAAATGGGGTAGAACGAGCTACTCTACAACATGGAACCAACAAAACTTAAAAGTAACAATGTTAAATAGATCAAAACCCAGAAAATCTGAAATTAAAATAAACTTGGATCTACAAGAATCTAGCTATGGAAACGGAAAATGTCAAGTACTAAAGAGTGTTAAAATGCTACAAGGAAGAGAATGAAACAATAATATTTGGGTTCCTCCATGAAGCAAGATGCACTTGCCTAGCTCTCTCTCTCCCTCTCACTCACAGGTTGGTGAGAAATTTAATGGTGAAGGAAGATGATGATGAATGAAGAGAGAGAAATGAGAGAGTGCATTAATAAAGGGGTTGGTGGTGGTAGGTAGGAGTGGTTCACATATAAAACCAAACCAAGCCAAGCCAACCGAACCGAACCAAGCCAATGCAATTGCCATAGGGAACCACAAGCCAATTAAACAAATTAAACAATATTAATCAAAATTAACTAATCATGATTAAGCAAAATACGGGTCCAAAACACGTATACGTATACTAAATACGTATCACGGATTTGGGATACTACAACTTGTCTTTTGTGCCAAACTCTGGGATGTAACGACTCGGTCGTGCCATAACTCGATTCGTGCTTCAATATTTTCGAGGCAGCGCCTCCTCGCTTAGTCTCGCCTACACTTGTATTGTAACAACGCGGCCGTGCCTCATATTTCGAGGTAGTGCCCAACAACTCAGTGTAACTTCACACAACTTGCCCTACGGCCCTTCTCGACTTAACTCGCAACAGCTCAAGCCTAACACATGCAACTCTATGCCAACGACTTAACACTCGATTCGGAGCAACGCTCGCACTATTATCATTCTTTCCCTTAATACGATTTTAAATTCTCGACATTCTTTCATTCCCCAAGTCTCATTTGAATTTATCGTATCGCTTGGTTGGATCATGCACGCATTCCAAGCATCCCCAAAATACATGTATTCAGCCAAACTGCATGATAGAGAATTCATCATTGTCACTCGAGTCGCATCGTGCACATACTCAGGCGTCCCTAAAATATATACATGTCAGCCGAATCTCGTGAGCAGGGTTTCCTATTCGTGATTCACACTATCCATCCATGCCAATCCTCAAGATCAATCTTTTGATTGCTAACACTTGAAACAGGCGTCTCGCCTAACCGCTAGGCCAATTCTTTTTGAGACTAAGTCAATGTCAGGATTGAAATCATAGTTCCCCAACAATAATGCCAACACTGACCCCAATCATAGGGTCAAACCATAGTCGATAGTACGGGATTTTCTACCCAAGCTCGCGTCACTCAGATTTCTAAACATCAAGCACGATCACCTATTCGCATCAATCCATTCGTTGCGCGTATTTGAATCCATTCAAATCACCAATTCTAACCAATTCATGTATTCGATCACGAGGTCATCTAGGTCGACAATACGTTGCGCCCCAATCTCACACGAGTCCGATTATCTACGGCGGCTCATGAATCACCATGTAACGCTTTCGCGGAATAATCATTCTCATCGGGGCGTAACTCTTGTTTGAGTCTAGACTCGTTCATTCTCGATACACGGATTGGACCTATACAATCCTCAATTTCGATTCATTAATCAAACAAGTTATTCTCGAGTCCACCTTCGCATCAAACCATAAGCCGGAGCAATCAGATTGCTACGCCATCCAAGTTCAATCACTCCCGCTGTATGAATCACAATACCAGTGCTCACGCGGAGTGATCATCTCAAATCGGCACGACGTATGTGCAAGGCTGGAGTTGCGCTCGCATAAGACAAGAATGTCAAAGTTGTGGTTATCGACGAAGCAAATCCAAACATATCATTTTTCATCCAAGCCAAGATCTAAGTTCGATAGTCCGTTTGTCATCTGTTCAACTAGAAAAATCCTCGAGCCCAGTTTATCTTTTCTTCGACACGTTTCAATATCCCGAGTATAGCATCAATCGGAACAACGTCACTTGCACGATCGTCATTCGCCGAGTCAGAGTACCCTCGAGTTATCGTATATCGATCTTTGATACGCCTCAATACCATCGACGATATGCGTAACCTGACGATCTTTCTTTGCAACCAATTTCGAGTCGTGCGACTGATGCTATTGTACGAACTGGATATGCCATAATTTCTCAATATTCAAGATCAAGTTTGATTCGCAATTCCTCGAGCTCGTTTCAAGATCGTTTTGTTCGAAACTCAAGTCACATTTCATTTGAATCAATCCGAAATCGTAAGCACGATCCTCTATATTTTCCTCGATCAAGACATTCACTTTTGTTCATCGTTCCTTATCGTTTTCTAACTCGCGTTGCCCATTAACAAATTGTCCGAACGACTTCTCATTCGGGACTTTCGAAGTCACGACCAACTAAGCGTGACGTGTTCTAACGCTATGCACGATCGTATCGCCTCGCCGACATACTCGTTATTATTTCTAATCCTCATTCTTCGCTCGAATGATTTCCAAGAAAATCCATACACCACTCGGATTCGAGCCATCCGATCTAGCCTACAAATCACATTCGTATTACTCGCTAACTCGTCCTTCAGATTCGTTCGACGAATCTCTAGCGTAATCGCTCACGTCGCATCGACGGGCTAAGTCGTTTGCACTACTCCTAAAAATCCAAACCGATCTTCCACGTATGCCTAAGCGTTAGTCTGATAGCATTTCTATCGACAGATACTCTAAGTGTTGCTTTGTTTTCCGACCGAACGGTACTCAATATCGCTCGCGACTCGTTTGCACCAAAAAGTTTAGGTACGCAACTTGCGGGCTAAGTTGTGTTGCATAACCATCCCGTACGGACTATATTTCGAGTTTGCACGCTCAATTTCTAACGTCGACGTAGGACTATTTGGGCACGCACGCAACTTTGCTAACATTAGCATGTGTTTTTATTCAAGACAAGTTGACACCGTTCAGCACAAAGGTCGTCGCCTATCGATGCATTCGATTGAACGCTTGTACGAGCTTTTGAAAATATTTAGACTTATTGTATGGACATGCCGAGGGACATTCGAGAGAGAGCGCACACTTCTTTAACAACGACGAGCTTTCAAAACTGAGACATTCGATGTGAAGTCCAAGGACGTAAAGCCGTGCTCTGATACCATTATGTCACGCCCCGCTCCCGTAGGAGCGATCGTCCTCGCTAAGGCGTGATGCCGTACGAGCCTAGATTGCGCTCGTGCACGGCAGTTTCATAACGGCCGATTACATCGGCGGCGACGGGGTCGTCGCACAGAAGTCCCAAGCAGAAATATTGAAACATGCAGCGGAATTTAAGAACAAGTACACATGAACACAAGTCATTCAAAAGAAGCTCTTTATTGATATTGAATGCAAGATTACATTTGTGGGCGCAAGGCCAAATTACAAGTCTCTCGTGCTCACTTTTCTCTCGATTACAAGTCACTCTGCTCTCTCTCATCTCTCGATTGCAATGCTTGAGCCAGCGGAAGCTTCGGAAGGCGATGTCCATACATTATGTTCTGTATAAGTCTTCAGTCCACGCGATCGTATGCTTCGAATCGCCAAGAAACTCTGTGCCTCGACGCATCCAAGCGAGCTCCACGCCACGAGCTTCTACATGTGCCTGCACATGAAATACTGTGTGGGTGTCAGTACTCAACTGTACTGGTGGAGTGAGCTCCTCGCCCACCCATACAAAATCAACACGTTTCATTTGACTTTGTGCAACATAAACCCTTTTACGATTGTCTTTATATTCTTGCCTTAGGATCAATTTTAGGACCGACGCCTTTGCATACTTGTGTCTAAGGACCATCTCGTGCTTGCACAACGACGTTAACTCATACTTTTGCCTTAGACCCTTCTTGTGTCAATAACGTTAACCTATCAAGTCGTGTTTACCTTACGGCCATAATCAGAGACGCAACTACACAAAAGACTCTATTTCCTTGCCTCTAGACCTTTCTCGTGCTTGCATTGTCGACGCACCGACTTATACTTGTCTTTTGTGCCAAACTCTGGGACGTAACGACTCGGTCGTGCCATAACTCGATTCATGCTTCCATATTTTCGAGGCAGTGCCTCCTCGCTTAGTCTCGCCTACACTTGTATTGTAACAACGCGGCCGTGCCTCATATTTCGAGGTCGTGCCCAACAACTCAATGTAACTTCACACAACTTGCCCTATGGCCCTTCTCGACTTAACTCGCAACAGCTCAAGCCTAACACATGCAACTCTATACCAACGACTTAATACTCGATGCCACATCTCGTGCCGAAGCACGCCGCCTTCGTTGTAGCCAAATCTTAGGCCCAAATATTGTGTCTTCTAACTGCATACATATTCAACCCAATCCAAAGGCACACACGCGGATTGCCGCCCGTGCCGACACATCTATATGAATGGTCACTGGCATTAACTAGCCATCGTGGACATAGCCTGACATTCGGGACCCTTGCACCGCCGGTTGCGATCCTCGATGCAAGTTCCCGACCTACCGGTTGCCTATTACCCAGCTCGGCTATAACCTGTTTCTTCCTAGGCCGAGTCGGTGCCCATGGCCCAGGGCTGCCGCTCGAAGAAACCATCGCCCTTGTCGACAAGTTGTCCATGACCACGCGCCTACGCTAACTTCTAGACTTAACGTAATGCATGGTCTCATCATCATCATTTAGCTACTTTGCTTTACTCTTTTCATACTTCCTTTGCAGAGCCCAAACCAAGGTTGCCTCGACGACTGAACCACAGTCCCGACATATTTCCTCTCGACGATAAACCATCGCTTAGACTTAACATTCTTTTAAACTCAGGGAACAACTATCGTATAGCCTGCCCACTTTATATGAACATAACGACTTTCTTAAGTATCGACAGACAGTGGCTAAATTCCCACTGAACCAACCGTGGCTCGTGCCTTAGACCAACACATGTTCTACGTAATGCCATCGCCCAAGTTATACCTCATTTGACGGACCTTGGGATCGTGGGACTATTTAACATGATAACCGCAGAAAGGACGGGACAGCACTTGGAATAACTTAGGTCGACCGGCATAACTTTGCCTAACTTACTCAAGCCTATAACTTAACCAGAGGGACGAGCAAAGGCTATGCCAAGCCTTGCATTTCGGAAACGTGCATGCTTTATCGAGCATTTACGCACGCGACGCCTATGACTTAGGCAAGTTTATAGTTTTGTGTCGAAGACCTACTTTCCTTCTCCCAAGCCACGGGACAAAGGACCGAGTGTCATTTTCAAAGCACGCCGTGCACCAACTCTAGGCTGACCGTGGGACGTTTTCCATGTTCTAACTCATTTCGACCCATCGGGATTATTCCCTTAGCTATGTGGATTCGTCTCTTTTATTATTAAGCCTACTGGTGCAAGTTGAAAACACGATTTATTATGTGAAGGCAAAGATGAGGCAAGTTCACCGAAACTACCCCACCTGAGCGAGCGGTCGTCTTGACCGAGCGAGCCTTCGAGCAGCCGCTGCAAGGCTAAGGCCGAACATCGTCGGCGTTTCGATTCCTCCGATTGACTTTGCGGGACGGAGCACTACACGAGTAGATGGTGCGGTAGATCCTTCGGGCTCTTCTTATCAGAACCTAGTCATGCAAAACCAGTGGGGTCAGACCCCAAAATAGTAAGTACCACAAAGGAGGCCGAACTAAGAACTTAAAACCAACAATCTTAGGCAATCATCGGGGAGAGAAAGCAATGAGTAAAGGAGGATCGAGATTCATGCAGTACCAATGCACTCATCCCGATCATAGGAAGACAGTAAGTAAATCATCATTTGACATAAGGTAAACTGGAGAATATGTTAAATAAATAGAACTAGGCAATATACGAAGAGAGGACGAAGGTACTATTCCGGAAGCCAGGTTACAACCCTTAAACCAAACAAGGATCGGGATTGTAACACTTCGCCTGAACAGAACTTGGTCTCTGATCATTTATTGCTAGAGGTGATAATCATTAAGTGACAATCAGAGAGTGACAATACAAAGTACAATACATTAGAGTGACAATCCTTGCAACCATTATCCTGGAACAATTAGAAACTGGATCTAGACAAGACTTAGACTGGAAAGGTGATATATGATGGGATAACCATAGGACTATTCAGATAACCAGTTACAACCCGTAAACCAAAAAAGGTCCGGGATTGTAACCCTTCGTCTGAATGGAACTTGGTTTCTTCCACCATTTATCAGCAAGATAAAATAAGAAACCAGGACATGTAACAATCATGTACAAGATCAAGACAAGACAAGACAGATTGAACTCCATCCAACATTCACGGCCAAGCAATAAGTACGGCTTGATACTTTAACTAACTAGGGTTATCACATGCCTAGTTACTAGCAAGATGCAGTGAGATTATTCCAACAGCCACAAGCCCTGCAGACCATCCAGGTTATCCAGGCGAATATTAGTACAATAAGGGTGCAACACATGACAGTGTGCTGGAAGTGTGCCATACTCGTCGGCATGCTACAAATCTACAAGCGCGCCCAGGTAACGGGATTGTCTGTAGCTGGAAAATCTCTTCATGACTACTGGATTATTCTAGTTGTTAACCTTAGTCGATTTCAGTAGGTACCTCCGACCGTGGTACTCAGGGGTCCCCGTCCTCGACATGATGCAAGACAAGACGGGTTCATTTGTACAAGCACAATCGTCCACGGTGTCCAGGTTATTCAATCTTGTCGTGTCAGGTCATGCTAGCCGTCGCAACAGCAATTCGAGAAATAAATTATGTCAGGTTTACTTGTCAAGAGTGCGCCACGGCGGGCCACTATCATGTCATTATCATGTCAAATTTACTTGTCAGGAGTGCACCACGTCGGGCCACTATCAAGAATTATTACTAGTCAAGAGTGCACCACCACGGGTCACTGTCAAGTCATGCCATTTATCAAGGAAGGAAGAAACTTGTGCAATTAAATAATAATATATATATAATATATATATTCTTAAAGCCAAGGAGAAATTCTACAACTTTCATGTTGGGAGTGGAAAGAAATTCTGACCACAATTCAGGCAAATAAAACATTTAAACAATCAAAGTGGACCCCATGCGGCCCAAAAGTGGAAGAACATACATGCGGCCAAAGAGAGTGGGAAGCCACCCATGCGGCCAGCCAAATCTTATGCGGCCAGAAAATAACTGAAGGGGGCCATGCGGCCAGCAAGAAATATTCATGCAACCAGAAAAGACAAGGAGAGTGGGATCCGCAATAAATGCAAGCTTCCACTCAAGCAAAAAAAATGACACGTGGCCACTCAAGTACAGAGGCCATGTGGGCCCCAAAAATAAATGCAGCAAGGAAAGGGTTCACGTGAACCACTTAATAAATGGTTCGCGTGGCCAAGCAATGATGACAAGTATTATAATATATCATGCAAGTACATGCAGCTCAAGAAAAGCTATGCGGTCAATATTAAATGCAAGGTCCAAAAGTACAATGTCCATGCGGCCATGCCACTGATTACATATAATTTAATAAGTCATGCAAGTGGAAGGGGCCATGCGGCCAAAATTCTCCAAAGGCCATGCGGCTACAAGGTAACTAAAGGCCATGCAAATGCATGCGGCTACAACTAAACTAAAGGCCATGCAAATGCAGGCAACCTCATTAAATAATGGCCATATGCGGCTCATTCAATATTTCCCCATGCGGCCAACCTAAAATATCCATGCGGCCAATCATGTGCTAAGGCCAGCAAATAATAATACATGAGGCCAATCATGCCATTCCAAGCAAATGTTTGCATGCTAATGCTAAATGGCCTAAAGTAATTAAGGTATAAGCATGCAAATGCTTAAAGGCCATGCATCATTTAATTATTTAAGCATACAAATGCTTAAAGGTGCAGCATGAATTATTTAAGCATACAAATGCTTAAAGACCATGCAGCAAGAATTTCCTTATGCCATATGCGGCCAAACTAATGTAAACATCAAGCTAATTTATATATAAGCATACAAGCACTTACTGATGCAAAGGCCATGCAAAATAATTCATGCGGCCAGCAAGTGCATATGCGGCCAGCAAGTATTGTATTAAATAATAATAATAATAAAAAGTCATACAATAATTCTTATGTGGCCAGTACAAATGAATAGTAGCCATGCGGCCAGCCAATGACCTATGCGGCTCAGACAAGTTGCATGTAAATGCATGCAAGCTTGCAAGCAACTAAAATAAAAGGGCCATGCAATAATAATGCTCATGCGGCCAGAAGCTAAAATGCTCATGCAGCCAGAAGTGAAATTAATGGCTCCCACAGAGAACATGTCCATGAAAAATATCATGGCCTCCATGCTCCACCAAATAACAATAGGAACCCAAATCCAGACTCCCGTAGGTCAAATTTGGATAAAAATAGAATTCTCTACAACATGGAACCATCAGTTGACAAAAATATGCAAGTTTGATATATCAAATCCATGAAAACCGAAAATGCCATAAAGCTAGATCTACAACGATCCACACGGTAAAATCGAAAACTCCAAGTTCTAAATATGCTTAGAATCATGCAAGGAAGAAGATGGAACAAACAGAAATAAATTTGTTCAAGGTTCGGCAAGGTGTACTTGCCTCTCTCTAATGGCTAGGGTTTGGTGGAAAAGAAATGAATGAGGGTGAATAAGGAGGGAGAGAGAAAAGTGGCTTATATAACAAACTCAAGTGATCTCCACCATTCATTTCTCTCCACTCAATCTAAACCATACACCTCATCTCATGAGAAACCAAACTAAACCAAACCAAACCAAGTCAAAGTGGAACCGAACCAAATAAAACCAAATCCAAGTTAAACCAAGTCATGAAAATCCAATACTTCGGAAGATTTTAAAACATCACGCAAATCGATAAATACGAAATACGACTCAAATAAACACATATCCATATAAAATACCGATACAGTGAGACGGATCACACACACACACACACACACACATATATATATATATATATATATATATATATATATATATATATATATATATATATATATATATATATATATACAAATGAGCCTGCAGCCTAGTGGTAGAGTGGAGGTATGTGATCTAGGAGGTTGGGAGTTCTAGCTCCATTGGAGGTAAAAAAAATATATTTTTTTGACCGTTGCCTATTATCTGTTGCATGAAATATTTTAGGCAACAATTATCAACCATCGTACTTTACTCAATATTTACAATGGTTTGTTAATCGTTGCCAAATATATTATTAACAACACTATGTAACCGTTATGCATTGACATGAGATCCGTTGCATAATACGTTATTTGCAACTATTTAAAAAAAGTTACAAAAATATTCTATAACTGTTGCAAGAGGAATCAGCAACGCTCGAATTTACAATGGTTCCAATAACTGTTGCAGAATTATTTTGCAACGGATTATATTATTTTTGCAATGGTTTTCGACCGTTGTAAAACACCCTAGTTAATTTCTTGTAGTGAATACTAGCATAAAAACCTCCTCCCATGATATGATAATTGAGAATGACTTGTTTAAAAAAGCCAAAATTATTCTTTAAAGGGATTCAATTCCAGAATACAATGAAACCATAAAGTTTATTTTAACTAAACCGAAGTAGGATCCTTTATGGTTTAAAAAAAAAAAAATTCTTGTTTAAAAAAGTTATATGACTTGTTGTAGTTATATAAATCTAACATTGAAAGTTATATAAATCTAACATTGAAAGTTTATTTTAACTACAACAAGTTCTTTATATCTATATCGATTTTGGGTTTCAATTTTCGTCAATGTTTAAAAAAGCCAAAATTATTCTTTAAAGGGTTTCAATTAGTAATTAAACACTTTTTTTCAATGTTAGATTTATATAACACAGTTCTGGACGGAAGCAAGAGCTTTGCTATGCCACAATATGCAATCATTTCTTCATATAAAGCATACACAATTTCCGCTCTAGCTAAAGTTAATTTGATAAGATGATGCCGAAAGCATCAGTTTTTCTTCTTTTTGAATTTCTTAATACCAATGTTCTTCCAAGATTAACAAGAGAAAGCTGTATATGAAAACACTCTTAAAATTAACTAAACATTGGAAATTTCAATTCACATTATGGCTATAAAACGATTCAAACCGTTCGCATTCGGCTCGTGTTCGGCTCGGTCCAAGCTCGATTTAAACTCGTTCGTGGACTAATCGATATCGAGTTCAACCATAGGTTGTTCGACTCGATCTTGTTCGCAAACAGGCTCGAGCTCGGCTCGGTTTCTCATATTAGGACTTTTTTAAATGTTATGCTTTTTTAATATATAGAAATATATTTTGTCTTAGAAATTTTTTTCATTTTTTGTTCTTTATAGGATGGTAAATTTATGATGTAAAGAGCATAAGTAATTCAATAAAAAAAATCTTTAAAACTTGAGAGAAATAGTGTGATAGTGTATACAACATGTCCTATAAATACTCACTACTAGGACTGTAAAACGATTCAAACCGTTCGCATTCGGCTCGTGTTCGGCTCGGTCCAAGCTCGGCTCGAATCAAACTCGTTCGATAGTTAACTCAAATCAAGCTTTGAATACTCTTTGTTCGAGCTCGTTCGTTCGATTTTCAGCCCTAATTCACATTAATTTTTCTTTACAATATTTGGTAATGCTTTAGAAATTGAAAATGAAAGTGAACAATTGGAGTGGAAAGGTGAACCAGTAGGACGAATGGAGGATTTTCATTCCTGTTTTCTCCCTCTTGGAAATCAATTTTCTTTCATGTTCATTTCCTATCATCCAAATACCAGGAAAATGAATGACTTTTATTTTTCAAGATCTTGATTCTGCGAACCAAACATAACTTTTATAGAATTCGTTTTGGATATGGATCCGAAACGTGGCATGTGTCAGCCGATATAACGGGATCGAATCTGGTTCTAACAAATTACGCCTACAAAGAATTTAATCGACTAGGACCTGTTTAATTAGTTGATGAAGTGGAAGAAAAAAAAAAATCCAAGTATTTTTCTCAACATGTAGCAAGAAAGATAGTTAATGCAATGAATAAGACAAGTCACAAAGTGATTCTTGATAAATAATAAAGCTTACAGCCGAGCCGAAATCCAAACCGAGTATTACGTGTCAGCTTTTAATTGGCCTCAACAAATTCTTTGCAACACTGGCATTTCTCACATACTTTCCTTGAGTAACCTTAACTTCGCGAAATTGGGGCCTAGCTATAATTCTAGAATATTCCATACTTTTCTCGAGTAATCCCTTACTTGATACACTATACAATATTGTTTCGATAAAAAAAAAATGCGCGACAAATGTTAGCCAACTTGCTGGTTCGATGGACAGCTTGAGATTCGTCAATCAATGGACCTAGCAACGACTATAAATCAGGACCTTTTTTTTTAATGAGTCCATACTCGTACTGTCTACATCCTTATCCTTACTTGTGGCTCCCAAAATTGACAAGTCCTGAATCTAACCATAGGTTATAGCTGTAGCTGTAGTTGTAGCTGGCACTGCACAATACACGCATATGTAAACAGTCTACTGCCATAAAATGCAATACTACCATGAGCAGATCTGCTGTCCCAAACAGATTATGTCGTATTATGTCTCTCATTTATTACATGTGGACTATCATCTACATATCTACTCCTAAATTTTATTCGGACTCGCATGTAATAGAAAGGAAACAAGATATGACACAATTTGATTGGAATATCATATCTGCTCTCAATATTACCACTCCCATATTTATCTCTGTTCTTCTATACGTGTCTGTGTTTCTCCTCCTAACATCTTGATAGCATTGATAGGAAATGGTAATAGTTGTCATCTTTTAAATATATTATTATTATTATTATTAGTAGGGCAAAGTGAAAAAAAAAAAAATTCGTTAGATTTTCGTTTTTTTACTAAAAGATCCAATACTCTTAAAATTTCTAAAAGTATGAAATCTGCTAATTTTGTTCCATTTTCGTTAACTGATGTTAAATGGAATGTGTAATGACCATTTAACCCCTCCACTTCCCCCCCCCCCCCCCCTCTCTCTCTCTCTCTCTCTCTCCGGTGGTGCGGGGAGGAGGAGGAGGGGACGGGGCTGGCCGGGGTGGAGAGGAGGAGGAGGGGGGCTGGGCTGGCCGGGGCGGGGAGGAGGGGGGGGGGCTCGCCGGAGTAACGAGTGGGGCTGAGGGGGGCAGGGAGGAGGGGGGGAAGCCCGGGACGGGGAGGAGGAGGAGGGGGCTGGGCTGGCCGGGGTGGGAAGGAAGGGGGGGGTGCTCGTCGGAGTAATGAGGGGGGCGGGAAGGAGGGGGGCTGGGCTGGCCGGGACGGGGAGGAGGGGGGGTGCTCGCCTGAGTAACGAGTGGGGCTGAGGGGGGCGGGGAGAAGGAGGGGGGGGTGGCTGGCCGGAGGGAGGAGGGAGGAGGGAGGAGGGGAGAGGTTAGGAACGGGGGGTAGTTTAGGTTTTTATATATATATATATATATATATATATATATATATATATATATATATATATATATATATATATATATATATATATATATATATAAAATGTCACTTAACAGTCAACAGACGGTAGGGAGCTGGCCGAGCAAGTCATAGATTGCGGGGGTCTTTATTTGCTAAATTTGACTAAAGGTCTTTTTACTCAAAAAAACGCACATTTAACGAAATGTTTTTTACAATTTACCCTTATTATTATTGCTAAGTCAAAATCTTTTAAAAGGTAGAATCTTCGAAATATTTAGAAAAATCTATAATATTCTTCTTTATACTTTAGTTTTAGTTTCACGAGGGGGTTAAATCCAGCTTGGGGAAATAATTCAACATATTGATTTAATTTTGTAATTTTACTCGAGGTTATAAAGATCGTTATTTGGTCAGGTGACACGGTCATCGAAATAGTGTATTCTCATCCATACTTGGTAATCTGTTTGACTGATGATTGGTTATCTCAAATAGGTTGGCCTAGTTTTTGCTACGGTCAATTTCAGACACGTGGTGTCGGAACGCAGTATTAACGTTTTTGTTTCCAACAAAATTAAATAGTGAAAAGTTTGTTGGTGTTTTATTCTATGTGTTGTGTGTGTTCACAACATTCTATTGTTAAAAGATAGTCCCACATCGGAAAATCACACCAATATGTATCTCTATATATTACTTATGAAGGAATAGAGAGATGCACATGGGTTGAGGCCCAATGGAGGGTGCCATGTGGAGGGATTTTACATAGAGGTGAGAATAAGAAACCAACTTTTGGCCAAATGAAAATAGATTTAAATCTATTGGAGCTAAGCCCCGAAGGGGCTTAGCGACTCGGACTCGGGCTCGGACTCGGACTCGGGCTCGGGCTCGGGCTTGGGCTTGGGCTTGGGCTTTTGAGGCTTAATGTGGCTTTTTGATGGCACTTAGCACGACAGCTCGTCGCAAGGCGCATTGTGCGCTTTAGTTGCGCTCGTGCGCGAGCCTCTGCGCAGCCCTGCGCGGCCCTGCGTGGCGAGCGGAGCGTATGGAGCGTACGGGTCGTACGGGTCGAGCGGGTCGAGTGGGCCGTTCAAATTATGTAACGTCCGCGGGTCTTGTGGGCTCAGATCCGAAAATGGCTTAGATCCAGAAAATCCGGATCTGGCATTAAACCAGGGCGTGCGTTCAGAATTTGAAAAGCCCATCTCGTGCCTATAATATCAGAAGCATCTCCTCTCTCCAAGGTGACTGAAAATACTCAGAAAATTTCCAGAGAGAGAGAGAAGTGCTGCTGCTATTCCGAGGAGTCGACATTTTTGGCCAGCGTTCTAAAGTTTTCTTCGAACTTGCTGGTTCCTGGAGGCTTGTCCGTAAGGCGGATATAGCTTTGAGCGCCGGTGATCTTTCACCCCAGCAGGCTTTCTTCTTCCTCTGTTGCCTTCGAGAATACTGTGGCTTCTCTTTAGAAGTTATACGGTTCAGTTGCCTTCGAGAAAAATTACAAAATCTTTTTAGATTCTCGTAATACAACATCACCTTCTTTAGGGTGTTGTTGCTGGAAACATTGTCTTTACAATTGTTTCTGAAATCGTATTTTTCCATCGATGATCGCCAAGGGACTAACAATCTCAAAGCTATATCGAAAAGATGGATAACTCACGTGCATCGCTCGTCAATACCGACTTTAACAAGTTGGAGAAATTCGACGGCGAACATTTCCAAATCTGGAAACAAAAAGTAACCTTAAACATTCAACTCGTGGAAGTTGACCACGTGCTGAATGAGGAAGAACCGATCGTTCCAACAACCGGGACCGCAGAAGTTATTGCCGCTGCTAAGTCCAAGCAGGCAAAATGGATTAGAGAAAACAGTATCTGTAAACTGTTGATTCTCAATAGCATGGAAGACTCTCTGGCAGAGTCTTATTCCAAGAAGAATTCTGCCAAAGAGATTTGGGACTCCTTGGGGAAATTGTACGAAGATGACGAGAATCGGTCCAAGATCTTCTTGGTTGAAAGATACCACAAGTGGACCTTCGAAGAAGAGAAGGCTATGCTGCCCCAAGTAAAGGAGTTTCTGAAGCTGCGCCAAAAATTGGATGACGAGAAGATGCCTCTTGTCGACAAGTTTGTCGTTGGAGGAATCGTCTCTAAACTTCCTGCGGGTTGGAGCAACTTCTATGCAAGGATGCACCGCAAGAAGCTGGACATATGTATGGAAGATCTCCTGCAAGAGATCCATGTTGAGGACGAGATACGCTCTCAACAGAAGATGGATTCTCTGTCCAAACAACTGGCGAAAGCAAATCTGGTCCAAACCAGAGAGTACAAGGGGAAGCAGGCGACTTCTCCTCATAAGAAGAAGAAGGACTTCACTAATCTAAAAGTGAAGAGTCCTTCATTCAAGAATCAGAAGTCCAAGTCCCATGTGACTTGTTACAAATGTGGCAAGAAGGGCCACTACAAAAGTGACTGCAAGGAACCAGAAAAAGGTGAGCCTAGTAAGGTTTCTTTGGTTACTAATCTGGTTGCAATGATAGAACAGGTTGCAAATGTGGGGGTTGACTCGGACGGGTGGATAGACACTGGTGCGACATGTCATGTCTGCTCAGACAAGGAATGGTTCGACTCATATGAGCCAACTTCCGAGAAAGTCATAATGGCAAACCAGGCACAAGCTGAAGTACTGGGGATCGGGACGGTGGAGCTGAAACTCACATCGGGGAACACTCTGACGCTTCAAGGAGTGAAGCATGTTCCTGCAATTGCTAAGAACCTGATCTCTGGGAGCCTGCTTTGTAACGCAGGCTTGAGGATGGACATCAATGCTGGCCAGATGGTGATGTCGAAGAAGGGTACATTCTTCGGAAAAGCTTTCCAGACTGAAAGAATGTACAAAATTCAGCTTGTTGTAACCCAGTAAAATGATATTAATGCTATTTCTACTTTGAACTATTCTTTTGAGTTGTGGCATAATAGGCTAGGACATGTTCATTGTAAAAGAATTAACAAAATGTCTAGCCTAGGACTTATCTCCAAGTGTGGGGGTAAGGTAGAGAAATGTGAAGTGTGTGCTCAGACGAAGATCACAAGAAAACCCTTTCACAGGGTCCATCGAAGCACAGATCTTCTGGAGTTGGTTCACTCAGATATCTGTGATTTCAAGCAATTATCTAAAAAAGCCGGGATAAAGTATTTTATTACTTTTATCGACGACTTCTCAAAGTATGCTTTTGTCTACCTGCTCAAGTCTAAAGACGAAGCATTCGAGAAGTTCAAGGAGTTCAGGGCCAAGGCTGAACGACAAACTGGACAACAACTCAAAAGGCTAAGGAGTGATCGAGACGGGGAGTATCGGTCTCATGATTTCTCATCATTCTGTAAAGAACATGGAATCATAAATGAGACGACGGCTCCGTACTCTCCTCAATCCAACGAAATAGTAGAAAGGAAGAACAGAACGTTGACAGAGATGATGAACTCTATGCTGTTGACTGCGGGTCTTCCAAAGAGCTTCTGGGGAGAAGCTGCATTAACGGCTACTTTCATTCTCAATAGAGTACCGTATGCAACTTCGGACATAACCCCTCATGAACTCTGGTTCAAAGTCAGACCTAACTTGAATATCATTCGAGTGTGGGGGTGTCTGGCTTATGTGAAGCTCCCAGATCTGAAGATTCAGAAGCTGGGGACTAGGACTACTAAGGCTATCTTCTTGGGTTATGCCGAAAAGAGTGATGCTCGGAGATTCCTTGATATAGAATCAAATCATATCATTGAATCTCGCGATGCTGAATATTTTGAAGACAAGTTTACAAGGCACAAAAATATTGTTCTCGCGGATCTTCCGGAGAATGATAAGAGTGCAAAGCAGACAGAAGTCCTTGTACGACTATCTTAATTTCGAGGAGTACGACTATCTTAATTTTGAGGACGAAATTTCTCTAAGGAGGGTAGACTTGTAACACCCAGTTTTCTGAAATTGGGGTATTTTTGAAAAATTATTATTTTTATTATTTATTAATGGTGTTTTAGTCATGATATAATTTTTGGTGATTTTAGTTAATTTAAAACTATTTTCTAAGTCACGACTTATGACTTTGTGATTTTACTAGTATAACCCTAGTGTAAACCCTAAAGATTTTATAACCTAGAGACTAACCATGACCATGTAAGCCTAACCATGTAATTAGGATATCAAATTACCATATTTTAGTCAAAAGGGTATTTTGGTAATTTATTTGGATTTATGTAGTTTATTATTATTTAATTAGTTGATTAGTGTCATGTTAGCTCCTAAACCTAGTTTAGCACTAATCTAGAGGTTAGCAACTAACCTAGAAGACTAATGTTAGATGTTAGCTTATGTGTCAATATCTTAGGTTGAAAATATCTAAGATATTACTTTCTTAGATATTTAGAAAACCTAGAAATATCTATCCCCTAGTCAAAGCCTTAGGAGCTAAGTTTTGCTAGGTGGATAAACCCTAAATATCTACCCCCTACCCCCCCATGACCAGCCAACCCTACCCCCTTCCATATAAACACACCCCCCTTCATTCATGCCATTTTTGCATACACAAAAACCTAGTTTTTTCCTCAACTTCACACCCTCACCACTTAACCAATTTGACTCCAAATTGAGCCTAGTTTCTTGCATTGGAACCCCCTACTATTGAGGATACTAAGGGAGGCTAGCTAGCAAGGTTGATCATCATATTGGGCACCATCAAGCGAAGAGGATACCCCCCCCCCCCAAAATCTTGTTTTCATTGAGTTTTCACTCAATAGGTAAACACTCACAAAACCAATTAAGATTGTGTTTTCTCTTCATAGTTGCATGCATATAGGTAAACCCTGACTGTGTGTCAAGTTTGGTAGGATATGGATTGGGTTTGGTGTCCGTATCGGACACGTATCTGTGTGTTTAATTAAGTATTTGGTAAAATGTCACTATGGTTTGAAAGTTGTTTTTTCTAAAACAAATTACATTTTTGGGTAGCCCTAGACATGTAGGACACAACCCTAGTTGACTGAGCACAAAATCGTATCGTATCCATGTCCAAATTGGACACGAACACACTGTTAAACACACTGTGCACTGTCCCTGAAACCCGATACTGTTTTCTCTACGAATTGGACACGTGGACATGTGCCACTTGGCACAGAGGTGGGGGCACCCTTTGACAAGCCCCCCCTCGAGTTTCGTGACACTTCGTGTCGTGTCGAGTGAGAAATTCGACACACACTGACCGTGCACTACACTACACACAGTGTAAAACACACACTGACACGGCCTTCGTGTCGAGTCTAGACACGACGTGGACACAAAGTGTCATACCTAATCCCTAGCCCTAGACCTAAGCTACACCCTAACACAAGCACGACACGTATCGATGCGTGTGTCGTGTCCACGAGGCTCTGTCCTCGCTGCACGAGACCGCCCCACGCTCGTGTTCAGTACCCTGCTGCTCGGGGGTGACACAGGACACGACACGGCCTCTCATGGCCTGATTTTTTGTGGACACGTGCGCCTAGTGTCTGACACACTGCACACAAAATTTTAGTCGAATTGGTCTAGTGGATCGAGAGAAAACTCGATCGCACCGACCCGTGCCTGTGCTGTGCGTGTGTGAAAACGTGCACTGATACGCGCTTCGCACGCGGACACGGCGACACATGGGATCGTATCAGGGTCCTAGGTGTGTAGCCTGACCCTAGGCGAATCTACCCACGTGATCACGAGACTTCTAGACCCTTGTGTCGTGTCCACGAGACACATAAACTCGTGCACGACGCTGTGATACTGTGCACTGTCAATTTACCCGATTTAGATTTTTGACACTTGGACACGTTGTGTCGTGTCGTGGTGGACACCTAGGGACACCTACGACACGTGTACACATGGGGACACGATTACCAACCCTTGGTTTTGGGTATTAGCTAGGTTTTTGCATCGAAATTGGTTCCCCCCCACTGTTCAGTTATGAACAGTTTACTGTTTTATTTCAGTATTTTAAACAAATTTTAAATTGATTTCTATGTATATATATACGTATATTTGTGTGTATATATACTGTATATATATATGTATATATGTATGTGTGTGTGTATGTGAGTATGTGAGTGTATATATGTGTGTGTAGGTATAGATATAGGTATGTATGTATATATGTATATATATGCATATATGTATGTGTGTGTTGTGTTCCCCCTATCTCAGATTCCTGAGATCAACCCCCCCTTGCTGTCCAGTCCACACACACACACACACACACACACACACACACACCTGAGATCAACCCCCCCTTGCTGTCCAGTCCACACACACACACACACACACACACACACACACACACACACATGTTCACACACATGACACCCTCACACTCTCACTCTCCTTTCACTCTCTCTCTCTACCTATATATGTATATATGTTATGTATATATAGTGATATATATGTATATATATATGTTATGTATATATAAGGGTTATATATATATGTTATATATATATAAGGGTATTATATATATGTGAATGGGTATATATATATTTAGTTGGTTATGTATATAGTTATTGGCATATGTATAGTTGGGTATATATGGTATTATATATATAGTTGGGTATACATGTAGATTATATATATATATATATATATATATATATATATATAGGTATTGTATATATATAGAGGGGCTATATGTGGGTATCATGTAGGTTGGCTATATAGGGTTGTATAGATGTGTATGGGTACATACATATATATATATATATATATATATATATATATATATATATATATATATATAGATTATGGTATTATATATATATAGTTGACTATATATTAGATATGTAAACATATATGTTATAGACTTGATGTCTTAGCCTATGGCCTATGTATATAGGTAATGTATATATGTCATAGTGCCCTAGGATTACTAGCCTATGGTTAGTAGCAAGTTAGAATTGACCAATAGGCTTAGTAGAACTAGTTTGACTAGATGGTTGGCCCTTGTTGACCATGGTTGACTAAAGTCAACTATAGGTCAAACCATGACCTAATTGACCTAGAAATGACTTGGATGAACATAGAAGGACTATTTGACTAAACCCTAACTAGATGATTAGGTTGACCATATGGATTATGAGGGTAATCCTATATAGATGAAGATATGTATGGGGTTAAGTGAGATACTTAGAGTTGAGTCATGACTTAAGTTGGAGTATGGGATTAGCTTGATTACATGATTAAGGTTGGTATTGTACTATATGTATTTTGTGTGATATACTTGTATAGATGATTGGTTATACCTTAACATTGTGGTATAGTATCTTAGGTATCCTAAGACATGTTAGCCTATGTTTGGTTTTGAGTTAGCCTTATAGAGTTGACCATTGACCTAATTATCTTATTGACTAGTCTATGTTTGACCAAAACCTTAGTTAGTCTAAGATTGACCTAGACTTTGACCATGTTGACTAGTATTGACTAATCTGACCATTATTGACTAAACCCTAGATAACTTGACTAGTTTGGCTAGAATGTTTTGACCAAGAGTTGACTTTAACCTAGATTAGACTTGTTTAACTTTATTTGATCTTGTATGACTTAGTTTAACTTCTTGTGACCTAGTATGACTTAATTTGACTTAGTTTGACTGTAGTGTTGACCAAGTTTGACTTTGACCTAGATTGGTTTAGAATTCATATAGATTGCATTGTAGATTTCATTTACCTTCATTTTGGACATGTCATAACTGTATTACTCTATTTTAGGACATTGTGACCCTGGTACAGACATCTGATATTATATTACTCTTTTCAGAGTACGTATTAGGCGAGTACATTCTCTGATAGTTCTCTCATTTATTTGTCGATTACTGTATTTCAGTTCTAGTTAGTTTTATGTGATTCTCTGTATCAACACGTATGGATATTTCTGGATTTATGTATCGACACATACCTTACTTGCTGGCCTCTATTACTGGAGTCATTAGTATCATTCCGAAATCATTTCTGGAATTATCATATATTGGCTAGACTCATCTCGATTCTTTTGTCGATTTTGGATTCACTTGCTGGGCGGGGAAATATTGAGTAAGACATGTAGACATACCCCAAATCCGGAATCTTCCACTGGAATCTACCGGAAGCATAGCCATCTCTTGTCCGATCAGTGAGAGATATGCCTGATACCTACAGTCGTTTGCATGTCGACCTCGGTATTTTAAAACACACTGTTAGATTATAGTTGGACTCACCCTGGATTCATTGATCACTGTTGGACTCATCTTGTACCGAAAATTATCTGGTATCAGATTATATGGACTGGACTCACACTGGGATTACATTAGACTTATATCGTACTGTCTGGACTCACACATGATATTCTAGTTCAGTTAGCTTTTATTACAGTCTTCATTGCCATGATTCTTCTCTTGTTTTAGTTACCTTTCTTTTCTTGTATCTTACTGTTTCTCTATGCCATTATTACCTGTATAAAACTGCCATGCTCATCAATAAAACTGTCTATAACTGCTTTATAGTTCTTTGTCATTTACTTGGGTTTTTCTAGATGAGTTATACTCGTTCCCGTCCTGATTGGACCTGTTAAAAATATTACAGATGATAATCCTGAGGACACATGCCCTGCTTACCATGGACCTGGCGAGGGATTAGCTACCTTTGGTCCCGACTCTCAGGAGTGGTTCAGGAGATTAGCTAGTAGACTACTTTAGCTTTCATGTTTTGGCTTGTTGTATTAAAGTTAAGATATTGAGTCTGTATTAAGTTGGTTTGAGATATTGGTGTATTATTTTAGTAGTTAGTTGTTGTTGTCTTTAATTTCTTAGGTATAACTTCTGTGTTATCTTTTCGTGTTTAGACTGTGTTTGAGTAGATCATACCTTTTACTTGTCCTCCATTCGGAGCTGATATCTGGACAAGTACTTTTTATATTCACTGCATGAGATTAGATAGCAACCTAGGACAGCTTACTACCGCCGACACTGCGGCGTAGGCTGGGCGTACCCACTTCTCGTGCCTCTATACAGGGTGCGGGTCGTGACACGTTTTTAGTGGTGGCCCATGCAGGTCTCGTCGACTAAATTGTTTGGTTACGTTATTGTACCAAGCATGCCTGCAATTAGGAACTTAAGGTAATTAGACAACATTAGGAATGACGCTTAGAACACCTAGAGGAATACTAGGATTGCAACATAGGAAATACATCACATGCTTGCTATTATAATTTGATTTTCTTGTATATGATTGTTTTGCTTTAAAGAGTCCTTATAAGTCTTTTTATTGTAATTAGATGGTGCTTACTCGTTCATCCCGGTATGTCTCACCTGAGAATGGCACGCTCCCCATCCAGTCAGCTGACCAGTTGACTGATACACCTCCACCTCTACCTACCACATTCCCCCACTCCACAGATCCACAAACCCAAATGCCTCCACCACCTTCCACCTCACAGGCCCAGCAGGACCCGATACTTCCACCACCCCCTATCACTATACCTACCCAGGCTTCCGTCACACTCGACGGGAACCAACTGCTCACTCTGATCCAGGGGTTCCTAGTAACCTATCAGGAGCAGACCACCCTACTCCACCAGAGCATGGAGCATTCCGAGGAACGCACCGTGATCACACCACCTGTAGAGCCACGGCAGAGAGCGGGGACGATCAAGGACTTCATGGGTCTGAATCCCAAGGAGTTCTTAGGAACTGAGGGCATAGTAGTAGCAGATGACTGGTTAGACTCGGTAGAGAGGAAGCTCATTGGAGTTAGGATACCGGATGACCTCCAGGTCGAGGCAGCGAGATTTTTGCTGATAGACTTGGCAGGAGTTTGGTTTCGGAATGAGCCGTTATTCGCGAGAGGGAGAGCCACTTGGGATCAGTTCAAGACCCAGTTCAAGAAGAAATTCTTCTCGACCACTGCTAGAGTAGCCATGGGGCTACGATTCCAGAACATCCAGCAGGGGAACCGTTCTGTCGACGAGTATGCGACAGAGTTTAGTCGCCTGAGCCGTTTCGCTCCTAGTCTAGTTGCTGACCCTGAGGAGATGACGCGTAGGTTTTGCCATGGTCTAGTTCCAGACATTGGCATTCTTATAGTGGCGAACGGTATGACTGACTACTACCAGAGCTTAGAGTTAGCCCGGAGTATCGAAGAGCGTCTTCTGTCTTGCAAGAGGCCAGCTTCTGTACACATTGAGGGACCCTCCAAGCGTCAGGCTTTCCAGCAGAAAGTACCGACGCTACACCAGCAGACATATCATCCACCCACACCACATCATTCGACCCCGCCAGTTAGAGCCCCGGGACCCCGACAGCAGCAGAGGCCATTTCAGCAGGTACAGCATCAGTATCGAGGTCAGGACCCGAAGACGATCAGTTGTTCATACTGCAGGAAGCAGGGACACATCAGGAAGCAGTGTAGGAAGAGGCTGAAGGTTTGCTATACCTGTGGGTCTGATACCCACCAGAAGATGGATTGTCCTATTGCACCTCCTTATATGGGGGCTAGGCCACCTGTAGCTCAGCACCAGAGGGGTGGAGCTTTTGTGATGACGGTCGAGGAGACCAACGCTGCAGGTAACGGGTTAGCAGGTTTGTCTTTTCTGTCCTTCCTTTCCCATCTTGTTGTATGATTCCATTAGTACCTGTCAGGATATGCTTGTGATGTGCTAGATAGTATAGTTACCATGTTCGAGACTGTGGAATCACGACTAGTAGGAATATGATTGCATGTTATCTTTTTGACTTTGATTGACTGGGGGTTTGACCTAGGAGGAGTACGACTATCTTAATTTCAAGGACGAAATTTCTCTAAGGAGGGCAGACTTGTAACACCCAGTTTTATGAAATTGGGGTATTTTTGAAAAATTATTATTTTTATTATTTAATGGTGTTTTAGTCATGATATGATTTTTGGTGATTTTAGTTAATTTAAAACTATTTTCTAAGTCACGACTTATGACTTTGTGATTTTACTAGTATAACCCTAGTGTAAACCCTAGAGATTTCATAACCTAGAGACTAACCATGACCATGTAAGCCTAACCATGTGATTAGGATATCAAATTACCACTTTTTAGTCAAAAGGGTATTTTGGTAATTTATTAGAATTTATTTGGATTTATGTAGTTTATTATTATTTAATTAGTTGATTAGTGTTATGTTAGCTCCTAAACCTAGTTTAGCACTAATCTAGAGGTTAGCAACTAACCTAGAAGACTAACGTTAGATGTTAGCTTATGTGTAAATATCTTAGGTTGGAAATATCTAAGATATTACTTTCTTAGATATTTAGAAAACATAGAAATATCTATCCCCTAGTCAAAGCCTTAGGAGCTAAGTTTTGCTAGGTGGATAAACCCTAAATATCTACCCCCTACCCCCCCATGACCAGCCAACCCTACCCCCTTCCATATAAACACACCCCCCCTTCATTCATGCCATTTTTGCATACACAAAAACCTAGTTTTTCCCTCAACTTCACACCCTCACCACTTAACCAACTTGACTCCAAATTGAGCCTAGTTTCTTGCATTGGAACCCCCTACTATTGAGGATACTAAGGGAGGCTAGCTAGCAAGGTTGATCATCATATTGGGCACCATCAAGCGAAGAGGATACCCCCCTAAAACCTTGTTTTCATTGAGTTTTCACTCAATAGGTAAACACTCACAAAACCTATTAAGATTGTGTTTTCTCTTCATGGTTGCATGCATATAGGTAAACCCTGACTGTGTGTCAAGTTTGGTAGGATATGGATTGGGTTTGGTGTCCGTATCGGACACGTATCTGTGTGTTTAATTAAGTATTTGGTGAAATGTCACTATGGTTTGAAAGTTGTTGTTTTCCAAAACAAATTACATTTTTGGGTAGCCCTAGACATGTAGGACACAACCCTAGTTGACTGAGCACGAAATCATATCGTGTCCGTGTCCAAATTGGACACGAACACACTGTTAAACATACTGTGCACTGTCCCTGAAACCCGATACTGTTTTCTCCACGAATTGGACACGTGGACACGTGCCACTTGGCACAAAGGTGGAGGCACCCTCTGACAAGCCCCCCTCGAGTTTTGTGACACTTTGTGTCGTGTCGAGTGAGAAATTCGACACACACTGACCGTGCACTACACTACACACAGTGTAAAATACACACTGACACGGCCTTCGTGTCGTATCTAGACACGACGTGGACACAAAGTGTCATGCCTAATCCCTAGCCCTAGACCTAGGCTACACCCTGACACAAGCACGACACGTATCGATGCGTGTGTCGTGTCCACGAGGCTCTGTCCTCGCTGCACGAGACCGCCCCACGCTCGTGTTCAGTGCCCTGCTGCTCGGGGGCGACACAGGACACGACACGGCCTCTCATGGCCTGATTTTTTGTGGACACGTGCGCCTAGTGTCTGACACACTGCACACAAAATTTTAGGCGAATTGGTCTAGTGGATCGAGAGAAAACTCGATCGCACCGACCCGTGCCTGTGCTGTGCATGTGTGAAAACGCGTACTGATACGCACTTCGCACACAGACACGGCAACACGTGGGATCGTATCAGGGTCCTAGGTGTGTAGCCTGACCCTAGGCGAATCTACCCACGTGATCACGAGGCTTCTAGACCCTTGTGTCGTGTCCACGAGACACATAAACTCGTGCACGACGCTGTGATACTGTGCACTGTCAATTTACCCGATTTGGATTTTTGACACTTGGACACGTTGTGTCGTGTCGTGGTGGACACCTAGGGACACCTACGACACGTGTACACATGGGGACACATTACCAACCCTTGGTTTTGGGTATTAGCTAGGTTTTTGCATCGAAATTGGTTCCCCCCCCCACTGTTCAGTTATGAACAGTTTACTGTTTTATTTCAGTATTTTAAACGAATTTTAAATTGATTTCTATGTATATATATACGTATATTTGTGTGTATATATACTGTATATATATGTATATATGTATGTGTGCGTGTATGTGAGTACGTGAGTGTATATATGTGTGTGTAGGTATAGATATAGGTATGTATGTATATATGTATATATGTATGTGTGTGTTGTGTTCCCCCCTATCTCAGATTCCTGAGATCAACCCCCCCCTTGCTGTCCAGTCCACACACACACACACACACACACATGTTCACACACATGACACCCTCACACTCTCACTCTCCTTTCACTCTCTCTCTCTACCTATATATGTATATATGTTATGTATATATAGTGATATATATGTATATATATGTTATATATATATAAGGGTATTATATATATGTGAATGGGTATATATATATATATATATTTAGTTGGTTATGTATATAGATATTGGCATATGTATAGTTGGGTATATATGGTATTATATATATAGTTGGGTATACATGTAGATTATATATATATATATATATATATATATATATATATATTTTTTTTTTTTTTTTTTTTTTTTTTTTATATATATATATATATATATATATATATATATATATATATATATATATATATATATATATAGGTATTGTATATATATAGAGGGGCTATATGTGGGTATCATGTAGGTTAGCTATATAGGGTTGTATAGATGTGTATGGGTACATATATATATATATATATATATATATATATATATATATATATATATATATATATATATATATATATATATATATATATATAGATTATGGTATTATATATATATAGTTGACTATATATTAGATATGTAAACATATATGTTATAGACTTGATGTCTTAGCCTATGGCCTATGTATATAGATAATGTATATATGTCATAGTGCCCTAGGATTACTAGCCTATGGTTAGTAGCAAGTTAGAATTGACCAATAGGCTTAGTAGAACTAGTTTGACTAGATGGTTGGCCCTTGTTGACCATGGTTGACTAAAGTCAACTATAGGTTAAACCATGACCTAATTGACCTAGAAATGACTTGGATGAACATAGAAGGACTATTTGACTAAACCCTAACTAGATGATTAGGTTGACCATATGGATTATGAGGGTAATCCTATATAGATGAAGATATGTATGGGGTTAAGTGAGATACTTAGAGTTGAGTCATGACTTGAGTTGGAGTATGGGATTAGCTTGATTACATGATTAAGGTTGGTATTGTACTATATATATTTTGTGTGATATACTTGTATAGATGATTGGTTATACCTTAACATTGTGGTATAGTATCTTAGGTATCCTAAGACATGTTAGCCTATGTTTGGTTTTGAGTTAGCCTTATAGAGTTGACCATTGACCTAATTATCTTATTGACTAGTCTATGTTTGACCAAAACCTTAGTTAGTCTAAGATTGACCTAGACTTTGATCATGTTGACTAGTATTGACTAATCTGACCATTATTGACTAAATCCTAGATAACTTGACTAGTTTGGCTAGAATGTTTTGACCAAGAGTTGACTTTAACCTAGATTAGACTTGTTTAACTTTGTTTGATCTTGTATGACTTAGTTTAACTTCTTGTGACCTAGTATGACTTAATTTGACTTAGTTTGACTGTAGTGTTGACCAAGTTTGACTTTGACCTAGATTGGTTTAGAATTCATATAGATTGCATTGTAGATTTCATTTACCTTCATTTTGGACATGTCATAACTGTATTACTCTATTTTAGGACATTGTGACCCTGGTACAGACATCTGATATTACATTACTCTTTTCAGAGTATCAGGCGAGTACATTCTCTGATAGTTCTCTCATTTATTTGTCGATTACTGTATTTCAGTTCTAGTTAGTTCTATGTGATTCTCTGTATCAACACGTATGGATATTTCTGGATTCATGTATCGACACATACCTTACTTGCTGGCCTCTATTACTGGAGTTATTAGTATCATTCCGGAATCATTTCTGGAATCATCATATATTGGCCAGACTCATCTCGATTCTTTTGTCGATTTTGGATTCACTTGCTGGGCGGGGAAATATTGAGTAAGACATGTAGATATACCCCAAATCCGAAATCTCCCACTGGAATCTACCGGAAGCATAGCCATCTCTTGCCCGATCAGTGAGAGATGCGCCTGATACCTACAGCCGTTTGCATGTCGACCTCGGTATTTTAAAACACACTGTTAGATTATAGTTGGACTCACCCTGGATTCATTGATCACTGTTGGACTTATCTTGTACCAAAAATTATCTGGTATCAGATTATATAGACTGGACTCACACTGGGATTACATTAGACTTATATCGTACTGTCTGGACTCACACATGATATTCTAGTTCAGTTAGCTTTTATTACAGTCTTCATTGCCATGATTCTTCTATTGTTTTAGTTACCTTTCTTTTCTTGTATCTTACTGTTTCTCTATGCCATCATTATCTGTATAAAACTGCCATGCTCATCAATAAAACTGTCTATAACTGCTTTATAGTTCTTTGTCATTTACTTGGGTTTTTCTAGATGAGTTGTACTCGTTCCCGTCCTGATTGGACCTGTTGAAAATATTACAGATGATAATCCTGAGGACACATGCCCTGCTTACCATGGAGCTGGCGAGGGATTAGCTACCTTTGGTCCCGACTCTCAGGAGTGATTCATGAGATTAGCTAGTAGACTACTTTAGCTTTCATGTTTTGGCTTGTTGTATTAAAGTTAAGATATTGAGTCTGTATTAAGTTGGTTTGAGATATTGGTGTATTATTTTAGTAGTTAGTTGTTGTTGTCTTTAATTCCTTAGGTATAACTTCTGTGTTATCTTTTCGTGTTTAGACTGTGTTTGAGTAGATCATACCTTTTACTTGTCCTCCATTCGGAGCTGATATCTGGACAAGTACTTTTTATATTCACTGCATGAGATTAGTTAGCAACCTAGGACAGCTTACTACCGCCGACACTGCGACGTAGGCTGGGCGTACCCACTTCTCGTGCCTCTATACAGGGTGCGGGTCGTGACACGTTTTTAGTGGTGGCCCATGCAGGTCTCGTCGACTAAATTGTTTGGTTACGTTATTGTACCAAGCATGCCTGCAATTAGGAACTTAAGGTAATTAGACAACATTAGGAATGACGCTTAGAACACCGAGAGGAATACTAGGATTGCAACATAGAAAATACATCACATGCTTGCTATTATAATTTGATTTTCTTGTATATGATTGTTTTGCTTTAAAGAGTCCTTATAAGTCTTTTTATTGTAATTAGATGGTGCTTACTCGTTCATCCCGGTATGTCTCACCTGAGAATGGCACGCTCCCCATCCAGTCAGCTGACCAGTTGACTGATACACCTCCACCTCTACCTACCACATTCCCCCACTCCATAGATCCACAAACCCAGATGCCTCCACCACCTTCCACCTCACAGGCCCAGCAGGACCCGATACTTCCACCACCCCCTATCACTATACCTACCCAGGCTTCCGTCACAGTCGACGGGAACCAACTGCTCACTCTGATCCAGGGGTTCCTAGTAACTCATCAGGAGCAGACCACCCTACTCCGCCAGTGCATAGAGCATTCCGAGGAACGCACCGTGATCACACCACCTGTAGAGCCACGGCAGAGAGCGGAGAACGATCAAGGACTTCATGGGTCTGAATCCCAAGGAGTTCTTAGGAACTGAGGGCATAGTAGTAGCAGATGACTGGTTAGACTCGGTAGAGAGAAAGCTCATTGGAGTTAGGATTCCAGATGACCTCCAGGTCGAGGTAGCGAGATTTTTGCTGATAGACTTGGCAGGAGTTTGGTTCCGAAATGAGCCGTTATTCGCGAGAGGGAGAGCCACTTTGGATCAGTTCAAGACCCAGTTCAAGAAGAAATTCTTCTCGACCACTGCTAGAGTAGCCATGGGGCTACGATTCCAGAACATCCAGCAGGGGAACCGTTCTGTCGACGAGTATGCGGCAGAGTTTAGTCGCCTGAGCCGTTTTGCTCCTAGTCTAGTTGCTGACCCTGAGGAGATGACGCATAGATTTTGCCATGGTCTAGTTTCAGACATTGGCATTCTTATAGTGGCGAACGGTATGACTGACTACTACCAGAGCTTAGAGTTAGCCCGGAGTATCGAAGAGCGTCTTCTGTCTTGCAAGAGGCCAGCTTCTGTACACATTGAGGGACCCTCCAAGCGTCAGGCTTTCCAGCAGAAAGTGCCGACGCTACACCAGCAGACATATCATCCACCCACACCACATCATTCGACCCCGCCAGTTAGAGCCCCGGGACCCCGACAGCAGCAGAGGCCATTTCAGCAGGTGCAGCATCAGTATCGAGGTCAGGACCCGAAGACGATCAGTTGTTCATACTGCAGGAAGCAGGGACACATCAGGGAGCAGTGTAGGAAGAGGCTGAAGGTTTGCTTTACCTGTGGGTCTGATACCCACCAGAAGATGGATTGTCCTATTGCACCTCCTTATATGGGGGCTAGGCCACCTGTAGCTCAGCACCAGAGGGGTGGAGCTTTTGCGATGACGGTCGAGGAGACCAACGCTGCAGGTGACGGGTTAGCAGGTTTGTCTTTTCTGTCCTTCATTTCCCATCTTGTTGTATGATTCCATTAGTACCTGTCAGGATATGCTTGTGATGTGCTAGATAGTATAGTTACCATGTTCGAGACTGTGGAATCATGACCAGTAGGACTATGATTGCATGTTTTCTTTTTGACTTTGATTAACTGGGGGTTTGACCTAGGAGGAGTTCGACTATCTTAATTTCGAGGACGAAATTTCTCTAAGGAGGGCAGACTTGTAACACCCAGTTTTCTGAAATTGGGGTATTTTGAAAAATTATTATTTTTATTATTTATTAATGGTGTTTTAGTCATGATATGATTTTTGGTGATTTTAGTTAATTTAAAACTATTTTCTAAGTCACGACTTATGACTTTGTGATTTTACTAGTATAACCCTAGTGTAAACCCTAGAGATTTCATAACCTAGAGACTAACCATGACCATGTAAGCCTAACCATGTGATTAGGATATCAAACTACCACTTTTTAGTCAAAAGGGTATTTTGGTAATTTATTAGAATTTATTTGGATTTATGTAGTTTATTATTATTTAATTAGTTGATTAGTGTTATGTTAGCTCCTAAACCTAGTTTAGCACTAATCTAGAGGTTAGCAACTAACCTAGAAGACTAACGTTAGATGTTAGCTTATGTGTAAATATCTTAGGTTGGAAATATCTAAGATATTACTTTCTTAGATATTTAGAAAACATAGAAATATCTATCCCCTAGTCAAAGCCTTAGGAGCTAAGTTTTGCTAGGTGGATAAACCCTAAATATCTACCCCCTACCCCCCCATGACCAGCCAACCCTACCCCCTTCCATATAAACACACCCCCCCTTCATTCATGCCATTTTTGCATACACAAAAACCTAGTTTTTCCCTCAACTTCACACCCTCACCACTTAACCAATTTGACTCCAAATTGAGCCTAGTTTCTTGCATTGGAACCCCTACTATTAAGAATACTAAGGGAGGCTAGCTAGCAAGGTTGATCATCATATTGGGCACCATCAAGCGAAGAGGATACCCCCCTAAAACCTTGTTTTCATTGAGTTTTCACTCAATAGGTAAACACTCACAAAACCTATTAAGATTGTGTTTTCTCTTCATGGTTGCATGCATATAGGTAAACCCTGACTGTGTGTCAAGTTTGGTAGGATATGGATTGGGTTTGGTGTCCGTATCGGACACGTATCTGTGTGTTTAATTAAGTGTTTGGTAAAATGTCACTATGGTTTGAAAGTTGTTGTTTTCCAAAACAAATTACATTTTTGGGTAGCCCTAGACATGTAGGACACAACCCTAGTTGACTGAGCACGAAATTGTATCGTGTCCGTATCCAAATTAGACACGAACACACTGTTAAACACACTGTGCACTGTCCCTGAAACCCGATACTGTTTTCTCCACGAATTGGACACGTGGACACGTGCCACTTGGCACAGAGGTGGGGGCACCCTCTGACAAGCCCCCCCTCGAGTTTCGTGACACTTCGTGTCGTGTCGAGTGAGAAATTCGACACACACTGATCGTGCACTACACTACACACAGTGTAAAACACACACTGACACGGCCTTCGTGTCGTGTCTAAACACGACGTGGACACAAAGTGTCATGCCTAATCCCTAGCCCTAGACCTAGGCTACACCCTGACACAAGCACGATACGTATCGATGCGTGTGTCGTGTCCACGAGGCTCTGTCCTCGCTGCACGAGACCGTCCTACGCTCGTGTTCAGTGCCCTGTTGCTCGGGGGTGACACAGGACACGACACGGCCTCTCATGGCCTGATTTTTTGTGGACACGTGCGCCTAGTGTCTGACACACTGCACACAAAATTTTAGGCAAATTGGTCTAGTGGATCGAGAGAAAAATCGATCGCACCGACCCGTGCCTGTGCTGTGCGTGTGTGAAAACGCGCACTGATACGCGCTTCGCACGCGGACACGGCGACACGTGGGATCGTATCAGGGTCCTAGGTGTGTAGCCTGACCCTAGGCGAATCTACCCACATGATCACGAGACTTCTAGACCCTTGTGTCGTGTCCACGAGACACATAAACTCGTGCACGACGCTGTGATACTGTGCACTGTCAATTTACCCGATTTGGGTTTTTGACACTTGGACACGTTGTGTCGTGTCGTGGTGGACACCTAGGGACACCTACGACACGTGTACACATGGGGACACGATTACCAACCCTTGGTTTTGGGTATTAGCTAGGTTTTTGCATCGAAATTGGTTTCCCCCCCCACTGTTCAGTTATGAACAGTTTACCATTTTATTTCAGTATTTTAAACGAATTTTAAATTGATTTCTATGTATATATATACGTATATTTGTGTGTGTATATACTGTATATATATGTATATATGTATGTGTGTGTGTATGTGAGTATGTGAGTATATATATGTGTGTGTAGGTATAGATATAGGTATGTATGTATATATGTATATTATATGTATGTGTGTGTTGTATTCCCCCCTATCTCAGATTCCTGAGATCAACCCCCACCCCTTGCTGTCCAGTCCACACACACACACACACACACACATGTTGTCATGCCCCGCTCCCGTAGGAGCGATCGTCCTTGCTAAGGCGTGATGCCGCACGAGCCTAGATTGCGCTCGTGCAAGGCAGTTCCAAAACGGCCGATTACATCGACGGCGACGGGGTCGTCGCACAGAAGTCCCAACCAGAAACATTGAATCATTGCAGCAGAAATTTAAAGAAGAACATATATGAACACAAGTAACTCAAAAGAATCTCTTTATTGATATTGAATACAGGATTACATTTATGGGCGCAAGGCCAATTACAAGTCTCTCAGGCTCACTTTTCACTCATTTACAAGTCACTCTGCTCTCTCTCATCTCTCGATACAATGCTTGAATCCAGCAGAAGCTTCGGAAGGCGATGTCTATACATTATGCCCTTTATAAGTCTTTGGGTCACGCGGCTGCACGCTTCGACTCGCCAAGGAACTCCATGCCTCAACGCATCCAAGCGAGCTCCGCGCCACGAGCTTCTACCTGTGCCTGCACATGAAACACTATGTGGGTGTCAGTACCACTGTACTGGTGGAGTGAGCTTCTCGCCCACCCATACATAACCGACACGTTCATTTACTTTTGTGCAGCTTAAGTCCCTTTCGATTGTCTTCCTAGTCTTGCCTTAGGATGCATTTTAAGACTTGACGTCTCGACGTGCAACGACATGGTCGTGCTTCAATACCAGCGTGTTTTTCGATCGAGGCAGTGCCTCATCGCTTAGGTACTTGACCAGACTTCAAGGCGGGACGGCAGGGTCGTGCCACATTCTATTCTAAACTTAGACTTGTTCAAGACTGTGCTTTGTCGAAGGGCAATTCACGTGAACTCGATCGTGCCAGGACCCTTTGATTAAACTCAAGCGCCACTAGACCAATTCTTGTGCTAACGATTCAAGTGCCAAGGGACGGCAACGGGACGACTCGTGCAGATCGTGCCTTAGACTTTACTTAGACTAGTTTGCACATTCAAGACTGAGGCCGTGCCTCGCTATCCAGACTTATCCATGCTACCGCCTTGCGGCCATCCTGTTAGAGTCGTTTGCTAACTTAGACAAGACTTGTCAAATACAATCTCGACTTCATGAATATCCCGATGCCATCTATCGTGCTAAGCACGGTGCCTATGCTGCAGCCCAGTCTTAGGCCCAGACATTCGTTTACCGACTAGACAAGCATTCAAGTTCTAGACTCAATCCAAAGGCATACACGCGGAGTCGCCGCTATCTGCCGACTCATCTACATGAAGAGGTCACTAGCAATTTCAAGCTATCTTGGACATGGCTCGTGGGATATCCACCTGTACCAACACGGGGAGCTAGCCCGGTGGGGTGGAACTCTCCCATGTGGTCATCCAGCATCCTACGTTGAGCCACACTTGCTTCCCCCGGGCCGAGTGATTCCGGTGCCTCGGTAATCACTCGAGAAGACTACACCTTGTCGACAAGTTGTCCATGACCATGCAAGACTCGATCTATCCAATCTATCCAGTCTTTCCTTAACATGACCATGCATTCCTTTATTCTATCGAGACTCCCAAGCTGCGGGACTGATCTCGTGTGCGGACTTATCAAGTATTCAGGCAGGACATGACCGGGCAGGACAGGCATGCTTATTCAAGTATTCAAGCAGGACATGACCGGGCAGGACCGGCATGCTTATTCAAGTATTCAAGCAGGACATGAACGGACGGGACCGGCATGCTTAAAAAGTATTCGGCCGTGGCTCGTGCCTTAAACAGACATGATTCTCTAGGCGACGCTAACGCTCAAGTCATATACTTTATACGACGAGCCTTATTCTCAAGGGACTACTTGACTTGACAACCGCAGCTAAAGCGGGACAGCGCTAGGAATGGCTTCGTTAGCCTAGAGTAACTCTTGTTGACTTGTACGGGCAATGACTCGACGAGCGAAGGCTACGCCGAGCTACGCATCGAGGGAACGTGCTAGGCACGGGGTCGACTTAACAACCAAGTTCTCGGGTGCCTAGACTTAAGCCAACAAGCCGTACAAAGATGACTTAACTTGCGGGACGTACGAAGGCTATGCCAAGCCTTGCGGGACAAGACCGTGCATGCTTTGTTAAGCATTCGTGCGGGCGACGCCTAGGACTTAGACTTTTTCAAGTATCGTAACAAGTCGACGGGACAGTGCATGCTTGGTTAAGCATTCATGCGGGCGACGCCTATGACTTAGGCTTTTTCAAGTATCGTGACAAGTCGACGGAACAGTGCATGCTTGGTTAAGCATTCATGCGGGCGACGCCTATGACTTAGGCAAATTCGAGTGTCGGGACGAATCGACGGGACCAACGGGACATGCGAAGGCTACGCCAAGCCTTGCACAACGGGACCGTGCCTGCTTTAGCAAGCAATTACATAGGCGACGCCTAAGACTTAGGCTATTTCAAGTGTCGGGACAATTTAGAAACTTAGGCCAACTTCCTTCTCCCAAGCCACGGGATCGAAGGATCGAGTGTCATTTTAAAGCACGCTGAGCCGACTTCTATGTATACCGTGGGACCATTTTCCATATTCTAGGACATTCCGACCCGACGGGATTATTTCCTTAGCTATGTTGGTGCGTAGCTTTTAGATTAGCCTACCAGTGCAAGTAGAAAACATTGCAAGTTATTATGTGAAGGCTAAGATGAAGCAAGTTCACCGAAACTCCCCCACATGTGCGATGAGTCGCTTCGACCGAGCGAGCCTTCGAGCAGCCGTTGCAAGGCTAAGTTCCAACGTCGTCGACGTTTTGGTTTCTCCGATTGACTTTACGGGACGGGGCACTACACCATACACCACTCAGAACAAGTCTCGTCCTCGAGACTTTCCTGAGGGCAAGCCATCCTACCATTTCTATGGCCAAGACTTAATCGTACGCACTTTGCCTACGCGTTTCCTCAATTCCGAGCCACGTTCTCACAACTATCAATCTTTTCGTTAACATGATTTCAAGATCTCGACACACTCCCATTTTTCAAGTCTTGCTTGAACTCATTGTATCACTTGGCTGGATCATGCACGCATTCCAAGCGTCCCCAAAATACATGCATTCAGCCAAGCCGCATGATAGAGAATTTGTCATTCTCTCTCGAGTCGCATCGTGCACATACCCAGGTGTCCCTGAATATATGCATGTCAGCCGAGTCTCGTAAGCAGGGTTTCCTATATTCGTGATTCACGCCATCCATGCATGCCAATCCTCAAGATCAATCCTTTCGATTGCTAACACTTGCAACAGGGGCGTTTCGCCTAACCGTTAGGCCAATCTTTACGAGGCTAAGTCAATGTCAGGATTGGAATCATAGTTCCCCCAACAATAATGCCAATACTGACCCCAATCCTAGGGTCAAACCATAGTCGGTAGTACGGGATTTTCTACCCAAGCTCGCGTCACTCAGATTTCTAAACATCGAGCACGATCACCTATTCGCATCAATGCATGCGTTGCACATATTCGATTTTATCCAAATCACCAACTCTAACCAATTCGTGCATTCGATCATGAGGTCATCTAGCTCGACAATACGTTGCGCCCCAATCTCACGCGAGTCCGATTATCCACGGTGGTTCGTGAATCACCACGCAACGCACTCGCAGAATAATCATTCTCATCGGGGCGTAACTCTTGTTTGAGTTTAGACTAACTCATTTTTGATACGCGAATTGGACCTACGCAATCCTTAAATTTGGTTCTTCAAACACACAATTCATTTTTGAGTCACCTTCGCGTCAAACCACAAGTCAAAGCATACAAATTATCACGCCAAGCTAGGTCAATCACCCCCGCTGTATGAATCACCATACCAGCGCTCACGCGGAGTGATCGTCTCAAATCGGCACGACGCATGTGCGAGGCTGGAGTTGCGCTCGCATAAGACAAGAATGTCGAAGTTGTGGTTATCGACAAAGTAAATCCAAGCATTTCATTTTCATCCAATCAATTTCGATAGTCCGACCGTCATTCATTCAACTAGAAAATCCTCGAGCCAAGTTTATCATTTCCTCGACACGTTTCAATTTCCCGAGTATAGAATTTATCAGAACAATGACATTTGTACGATCGTTATTCCTCAAGCTCGTTTCAAGATCATTGTTCGAAACTCAAGTCACATTTCATTTGCATCAATCCGATATCGTACGCACGATCCTCTAAGTTTCCTCGATCAAAGACCATTCATTTTCATTCATCGATTCGAATCATTTTTTTCCAATACGCGTTGCCTATTCGCAAGTTGTCCGAACGAGATGCTCGTTCGGGATATTCGAAGTCACGACCGACTAAGCGTGACGCGTTCTAAGGCTTTGCGCGATCGCATCGCCTCGCCGACATACTCGTAATCCTCAATATTTGCTCGAATGATTTCCAAGAAAATCCATACACCACTCGGATTCGAGCCATACGATCTAGCCTACAATCATGTTCGCGTCATTCGCTAAGACGTCCTTCGGATTCGTTCGACGAATCCCTAGCGTAATCGCTTACGTCGCATCGACGTACTAAGTTGTTCGCACTATTTCCTCAAAACCCAAGTTAATCCTCCGTGTACGCTTAAGCGTTAACTCGATAGCATTCCTATCGATAGACACTCTAAGTGTAGCTCGTTCCCGACCGAGCGGTACTTGGTATCACTCGTACTCGTTTGCACCAAAAGTCGAGGTGCGCGATACGCGACGCAACTTACCAAAAGGCCGTGCGCATGGCTATCCCGTACGGACTTTTATTCGAGTTTGCATGCTCACATGCTAAGGTCAACGTTGGACTAGTTAGGCATGAACGCGACTTTTAAGGTCAACGCAGGACTATTCGGGCACACGTGCAACTTGTTAACTTTAGCATACGTTTTCATTCAAGACGAGTTAACACCGTTCGGCACAAAGGCCATTGCCTATCGATGCGTTTGGTTGAACGCTTGTACGAGCTTTCGAAAATATTTAGACTTATTGTATGGACATGCCGAGGGACAATCGAGAGAGAGCGCGTACTTCATTATCAACGACGAGCTTTCAAAACTGATAATTCGATTTGAAGTCCAAGGACGTAAAGTCGTGCTCTGATACCATTATGTCACACCCCGCTCCCGTAGGAGCGATCGTCCTCGCTAAGGCGTGATGTCGCACGAGCCTAGATTGCGCTCGTGCAAGGCAGTTCCATAACGACCGATTACATCGGCGGCGACGGGGTCGTCGCACAGAATTCCCAAGCAGAAACATTGAATCATTGCAGCGGAAATTTAAAGAAGAACATATATGAACACAAGTAACTCAAAAGAATCTCTTTATTGATATTGAATACAGGAATACATTTATGGGCGCAAGGCCAATTACAAGTCTCTCAGGCTCACTTTTCACTCATTTACAAGTCACTCTGCTCTCTCTCATCTCTCGATACAATGCTTGAATCCAGCGGAGGCTTCGGAAGGCGATGTCCATACATTATGCCCTTTATAAGTCTTTGGGTCACGCGGCCGCACGCTTCGACTCGCCAAGGAACTCCATGCCTCGACGCATCCAAGCGAGCTCCACGCCACGAGCTTCTACCTGTGCCTGCACATGAAATACTATGTGGGTGTCAGTACCACTGTACTGGTGGAGTGAGCTTCTCGCCCACCCATACATAACCGACACGTTCATTTACTTTTGTGCAGCTTAAGTCCCTTTCGATTGTCTTCCTAGTCTTGCCTTAGGATGTATTTTAAGACTTGACGTCTCGACGTACAACGACATGGTCGTGCTTCAATACCAGCGTGTTTTTCGATCGAGGCAGTGCCTCATCGCTTAGGTACTTGACCAGACTTCAAGGCGGGATGGCAGGGTCGTGCCACATTCTATTCCAAACTTAGACTTGTTCAAGACTGTGCTTTGTCAAGGGGCAATTCACGTGAACTCGACCGTGCCAGGACCCTTTGATTAAACTCAAGCGCCACTAGACCAATTCTTGTGCTAACGATTCAAGTGCCAAGGGACGGCAACGGGACGACTCGTGCAGGTCGTGTCTTAGACTTTACTTAGACTAGTTTGCACATTCAAGAATGAGGCCGTGCCTCGCTATCCAGACTTATCCATGCTACCGCCTTGCGGCCATCCTGTTAGAGTCGTTTGCTAACTTAGACAAGACTTGTCAAATACAATCTCGACTTCATGAATATCCCGATGCCATCTATCGTGCTAAGCACGGTGCCTATGCTGCAGCCCAGTCTTAGGCCCAGACATTCGTTTACCGACTAGACAAGCATTCAAGTTCTAGACTCAATCCAAAGGCATACACGCGGAGTCGCCGCTATCTGCCGACTCATCTACATGAGGAGGTCACTAGCAATTTCAAGCTATCTTGGACATGGCTCGTGGGATATCCACCTGTACCAACACGGGAAGCTAGCCCGGTGGGGTGGAACTCTCCCATGCGGTCATCCAGCATCCTACGTTGAGCCACACTTGCTTCCCCCGGGCCGAGTGATTCCGGCGCCCCGGTAATCACTCGAGAAGACTACACCTTGTCGACAAGTTGTCCATGACCATGCATGACTCGATCTATCCAATCTATCCAGTCTTTCCTTAACATGACCATGCATTCCTTTATTCTATCGAGACTCCTAAGCCGCGGGACTGATCTCGTGTGCGGGACTTATCAAGTATTTAGGCAGGACATGACCGGACAGGACAGGCATGCTTATTCAAGTATTCAAGCAGGACATGACCGGGCAGGACCGGCATGCTTATTCAAGTATTCAAGCAGGACATGAACGGACGGGACCGGCATGCTTAAAAAGTATTCGGCCGTGGCTCGTGCCTTAAACAGACATGATTCTCTAGGCGACGCTAACGCTCAAGTCATATACTTTATACGACGAGCCTTATTCTCAAGGGACTACTTGACTTGACAACCGCAGCTAGAGCGGGACAGCGCTAGGAATGGCTTCGTTAGCCTAGAGTAACTCTTGTTGACTTGTACGGGCAATGACTCGACGAGCGAAGGCTACGCCGAGCTACGCATCGAGGGAACGTGCTAGGCACGGGGTCGACTTAACAACCAAGTTCTCGGGTGCCTAGACTTAAGCCAACAAGCCGTACAAAGATGACTTAACTTGCGGGACGTGCGAAGGCTATGCCAAGCCTTGCGGGACAAGACCGTGCATGCTTTGTTAAGCATTCGTACGGGCGACGCCTAGGACTTAGGCTTTTTCAAGTATCGTGACAAGTCGACGGGACAGTGCATGCTTGGTTAAGCATTCATGCGGGCGACGCCTATGACTTAGGCTTTTTCAAGTATCGTGACAAGTCGACGGAACAGTGCATGCTTGGTTAAGCATTCATGCGGACGACGCCTATGACTTAGGCAAATTCGAGTGTCGGGACGAATCGACGGGACCAACGGGACATGCGAAGGCTACGCCAAGCCTTGCACAACGGGACCGTGCCTGCTTTAGCAAGCAATTACGTAGGCAACGCCTAAGACTTAGGCTATTTCAAGTGTCGGGACAATTTAGAAACTTAGGCCAACTTCCTTCTCCCAAGCCACGGGATCGAAGGATCGAGTGTCATTTTAAAGCACGCTGAGCCGACTTCTATGTATACCGTGGGACCATTTTCCATGTTCTAGGACATTCCGACCCGACGGGATTATTTCCTTAGCTATGTTGGTGCGTAGCTTTTAGATTAGCCTACCAGTGCAAGTAGAAAACATTGCAAGTTATTATGTGAAGGCTAAGATGAAGCAAGTTCACCGAAACTCCCCCACCTGTGCGATGAGTCGCTTCGACCGAGCGAGCCTTCGAGCAGCCGTTGCAAGGCTAAGTTCCAACGTCGTCGACGTTTTGGTTTCTCCGATTGACTTTGCGGGACGGGGCACTACACATGTTCACACACATGACACCCTCACACTCTCACTCTCCTTTCACTCTCTCTCTCTCTACCTATATATGTATATATGTTATGTATATATAGTGATATATATGTATATATATATGTTATATATATATAAGGGTATTATATATATATTTAGTTGGTTATGTATATAGATATTGGCATATGTATAGTTGGGTATATATGGTATTTTATATATAGTTGGGTATACATGTAGATTATATATATATATATTGGTATTGTATATATATAGAGGGGCTATATGTGGGTATCATGTAGGTTGGCTATATAGGGTTGTATAGATGTGTATGGGTACATATATATATATATATATATATATATATATATATATATATATATATATATAATTATAATATATATATATATATATATATATATATATATATATATATATATATATATATATATATATATATAAAAGTGGGATGTGGGTGTGGATCCCGACCGAGGGAGAGCTCCCGCTCCTCGGCCTCGGCCAGCGGCCGACCGCCCCAGGGTGTTCTCCTCCACGCCGCGCGTCCCCCCCCACCGTCGGCCACCTTGGTTCCTCCAGTTGGCCGCTCCTCCCCCCGGCCGACGGTTGCCCAGCTTGCGGGGGCTCCTCCCCTTTCCTCCCTCACTCTCGTCGCAACCGCCGCCCCCTGCGTCGGAGAGCTCGCCGGCCTCGGCGCCTCCGTCGGTCCTCAGCTCCCTCCCTCCTCGGCCCTCCACCAGCTCCCCTCGTCGCCTCGCGCCCCGCTCGGCCCTTTCCCGCGCGGGCGCCCCTCCCGGCCGCTCTCCCGGCCGCTGTCCCGCCTCACTCTCCGGTCGAGGCCCCAATCTTCGCCTCCCCCTCCCCGAGGCGACCCCCGAAGTCTGATCCGCCGCCGTCCCCTGTTCTCGCCGTATCGGCGGCTTCGGTTGAGGTCTCCCCCACCCCCCTCTCGGCGAGGCCTCCCTCTGCTCCTCCGGCAGATTCAGCCCCGTCTGGACCTCCTCCTCTGGATCCTCCAACCCAGACGCGCGCCTCCCCGGCTGCAGCCTCTCTCCCGATTTCTCCTCCCGCCCAGCCCCTTTCCGCCGTTGCTGAGCCCTCCGCCTCGCTCGACGCTTACTGGCAAGTTCCTGGCCACGAACAGTGGTTCTGGCTCCCCTCCCACCCGTAGGCGGATGCGATCCTCCTCGCCCTGGGCGTCAGGCGCTACCCCTAGCGCGTCGTCGGTGGCTCTCCCGCATCCGGGCCGCTCCCCCTCTCCTGCGCCTGGACGCGCGGCCCCCCATTCCGCCTGGGTCCCCGTTTCCCCTCTCCCGCCCCCGGGTCGCTCCCCCTCTTCTCCGCCTGGTAGCGCTGGCCTCCCCGGAGCTGCTCCCCTAGCGTCGTTGCTTCTGACCCCCCGGCGCAGGCCATCTCCTCCGCGTTGGATCTCGCCGTGGACCCCCGGATCCCCCCCTCCGTCGCAGCCCCTCCCCGGGTTACGCGCCGCCCTTCCTCGGTCCGGGCGCCGTCCTTCCTCGGTCCCTCCGTCGGAGTCCTCGTCGCCCGACGACGCGCCTCCGGCCTGCGCGCGAGCATCCCGAGGCGTCCCCTCGGGCTAGCGGACCTCCTCTCCAGCGGATCCTTCCCGGCGCTTCCGTCTCCGGAGCCCTCGATTCGCCGCCCCCGGCGCCGCCCCCCGCCCCCGGCGTCTCGCCCTCCCTCCGCTGGCGGATCGGCCCCTGCCTGTTCTTCTCGATGGCAGCGAGCAGGGTTTCCCGAGGCCCCTCGGGGCGCGCCCCATCCCCTCGGGCCCCGTGCCGGGTCACGTCACCTCGGGCCCTGCGTGGAGCAGCCACGTGCCCCCCCTGGGGTAGCGTGCGTCTTTTGAATTTTGAATTTGCTGTTTCGTTTGGTCTTTGCTGTGTTTTTTCTGCTTCGTTTGGTCTTTGCGTGGACCGGTTCGGTGGGTGTGTTTTGTGGGCCGGTTCAGCACGTTTGTATCCTCTGTGTTGGTTTCGTTTCAATATATTTAGATTTCTTCAAAAAATATATATATATATATATATATATATATATAGATTATGGTATTATATATATATAGTTGACTATATATTAGATATGTAAACATATATGTTATAGACTTGATGTCTTAGCCTATGGCCTATGTATATAGGTAAACTAGTTTGACTAGATGGTTGGCCCTTGTTGACCATGGTTGACTAAAGTCAACTATAGGTCAAACCATGACCTAATTGACATAGAAATGACTTGGATGAACATAGAAGGACTATTTGACTAAACCCTAACTAGATGATTAGGTTGACCATATGGATGTCACGACCCGCTACCCAAATTGTTGGGCCAGGCCGAGTCATGCCCAGCCTACGTTGAGATAAAACGTAGTAAGCTGTTCTAAAGACAACAGGATAAGACTAAAATGTGCTAACAGTTCTATAAGTGAAGAAGAATCATAAATGCTCCAAACACAAAAGTCGTCGTATATAGTGAAATGTCCAAGTACAAGTGAACTGTAAAGTAAAATTGGATATATGTCCAGTTACAAAAAGATATAGTCTAATACATGTCTACTCTCAAAAGTCTAAGTAAACAAAAGACAACTAGTCGAGGTTCCCCGCTGGAACATCCTCGTAAAGCAGAGCCGGATCCTCGGCAGTATCTCCATAGTATGTGTCACATAGTAACTCCTCCTCAGTAAAGATACCTACAACGTTATCCTGTCAGGACGGGAGCAAGTACTAAATCTAACAAACATATAATACTGATCATGTGATGAAAAGGAAATGACATATCATGTTGGTTCAGTTTTAGGTATATTTTATCATGGCGATAGATATACATTTTAAAGTTTAAAACTGTAGTAGGTGAGTGATCAGTCAATAGGTAATCAGGATGTACAGCGGTACATATCAATTTTCTGATGTGCACATACGTACACATAACGGCATCGGTGTATATCCATACACAAACGCGGGACCAGACATACGACACAGATACATATAGAATGTAACGGTGCTCGGTAAATACATACGGAGAAGGGGGTCATGATCACGTACACTACTAGCAGTTTCCCCTTAACCCGTTATTTAAGCATGCGAGAGAGATTATGAGATACGGTATAAGCATGGTAGAGACTGAAAGTAATACAACATGTAAAGTTCTAACGTGCTACCCCAAGGATCAGCATTTAACATAGTTGGTGATTCACAGTTTTATGGTTTATAGCAGTATGTAAAGTTCGTAGAAAGTACTTGCCTCTAGCAAAGCAAAATGAAACAAGCTGCGATAACAGTGCTATGGATGTCCGGTAACTCGTCACTGTAGAAGTAAATACAATAACTTAGTTTTTATACTAAGCTAAAACACTAGGACACTAATTGGTGAAACACGACTTGTGATTGGGCACCTAGCCAAAATGATGACTTTGGCATAGGAGACCAATGTGGGGTGACACACTATGTTAACTAACTTTCTAGGGTCTTTACACTAGTGAGGGATGGGGTTCAACACGGCTAAAACTCCAAATAACACAAAAAGCTACAAGTCGTAATTAATCAATAAATAAATCAAAAGATCATTGTGTTCTAACAATTTTTGAAGTAGACAAAAAGCCTAGTTTTGTTTAAAGTAAAGTACCAAGGTGATCCTTGTTAATCATCGAAATTTATTATAATTTTTCTAAAATTTATTAACCAGTACAAATATTTAATAAAAATCAGGTTTCCTAATGATACAGAAAATGAGTTTTTGGTTTCATATGCCAAATTCGTGGCAAAATAGTAATTTAAATACTACAAAAATTATACTAAATTAGCTAACTTAACACAGTATCTAAAAACTATTTTTCCATAATTTTAGCAGTACTTTAAGTATTTTTAGAAAATCAAAAACAGCTTTGCACACAATAATTAATTATCTGCGTATTTTGTCCATGCATATAATTTGAACCAAAGTTCAAATACAGGACCCAAGGCCATGAATCAAGTCCAATATGACTTGTACAGGTCTTGAATGTGTGAAAACACATTTGAGCCCAAATACCCATGCTAGGCTTGGACACCAAATGGTTGCAGTAATTTAAATACACTAAAATATAACTTGGTAAAAGTGCAAAAATAATATTAATATTTTAATAAGATACAAAATAAATATATACATACATATGTTTTAAAAGTACATATATATAGATGTAAGGAAAATACTTAATTTATAAGGCATATATATATATGTATAAATATATATACATATATAGGAAATACTTAATAATAAAGTGTATATATATTAATATATATATACATGAAAATATATACATATATACATAATATATATATATATATATATATATATATATATATATATATATATATATATATATATATATGTACAAAATTTACTAACTATAAAAAATATACATATATATTAAATACTGTTAAAATACAGTATATACATATATATATATATATACTAATATATATATACATATATATATAAAAATACAAAACAGAAAAAGAAAAAGGAAAAAGGAAAAGAAAAAGAAAAGGAAAAAGAAGACAGCAGTGGCAGGGCTCGAACCCGAGCCAACACAGCGCGCGGGGGGGGGGGGGGGGGAGGGGAGGTTAGGTCGAGTCGGGCTGGCCAGGGGGTCAGCCCGTTGGCTTTGTTAAGGGTTAGGGTTTTGATTCATTTATTTAGTTTAGGTTAGCATTTATATAAAAAAAAATAAAAACTGTCCTGTGTCCTGACAGTTAAGGACACAGGTATCAACGTGTCCTTGCTTAGCACGATACGTACGACACGAGTCTTACGTGTCCTTGTCCACGTTCGTGTTCGCCAGGACACGACGAACACTTCCGACCCAACACGAGACACGCACGACACAAGGGAACACTGACACTCACGTGTCCGGTTGATCGGAGGGGGGGGGTTTCGAGTGCTCGACGGCGGAGAAGGCGTCGGGACGGCGGCGCTCCAGTGGCGCTGCCTTCAGCTCGTCGAGGCGAACTTGTCGACGGCGGTGGATGGCGGTGAGGGTCGTCGGTAGGGCTGGACAGGGGCTCGTCGGAGCTAGGGTTCCGGGGGGGGTGAGAGTGGGAGATGGGGCGGCGCTGGTGGTCGTGGGGAGAGTTTAGGGTTAGGGTCTGGTCGGAGGAGAGTGGGGAGTTTTATAGGAGGGTTTGAGGCGGTGGGGGCAGCGGATTCGGCGGGGGCAGCCGGTCGTGGCGGTCGGGGCAGCGGAGTAGGTGGGTGAGAGTCAGAGGAGAGAGAGTGAGTTCGGTCGGGGGGGGGGTTAGGGTAGATTTGCACTAGGGCCCCTTTAGTTTAGGAAATTGCATAAAGGCTTTTAACAGTATAAAATGCAAAATAATATTTGCATTCCTCAATTAAAAATAAATCCCTAATTACAAACTGATATAAAAATAATTTGAATAATTACAAAACAGTATTAGAACAATTCTAATAATTGCAAATTGATATTAAAACATTTTTAGAAAATTACAAATCAATATTTTTGTATTTTAAAACTCATTTAAAATTATTTAAAAATTCTAGAAAAATTCCTAAAAATTTCTAATAATTATTTAAGGCTATAAATGACATTAAAAATTTAATTAGCACTAATAAAACTAAAATTGAAAAACAGGGGCTTACAAGTCTTCCCTCCTTGAAAAATTTTGTCCTCGAAATTCATAAGGATTGAAGATCCGACAATATTCTAACATAGCAAGTAATGCAATCAAAAGACTAAGGCTACGATCGAAACTAACCTCTAAGGTATCAAGCGGGAACGGGTGGTTCCCTCGCAGCGGTTGGATCGAACAAGTAAGGGTATCTCTCCCTCATGTCCGACTCCCTCTCCCAAGTAGATTCACCTGGGGAGTGACGGCTCCAAGCTACTCGTACTAGGGGTATAACCTTGTTCCTCAGCCTCTTCTCTCTTCGGTCTAATATCTCCACTGGCTGCTCAGAAACTGTAAGGCTCGGTCCGACCTCCAACTCTGAATGATCTAGCACATGACTGGGGTCTGGAACATATCTCCTCAGCTGAGATACGTGAAAGACGTCGTGAACTCCTGCTAGGTTGGGTGGAAGTGCAACCCTGTAAGCTACCTCTCCGATCCTGCCGAGTATCTCGAACGGCCCGTTGTATCTGGGGCTCAGCTTTCCTCCTCGTCCGAACCGGATCGTCCCTCGAGTAGGTGATATCTTCACTAGCACCATATCACCGTCTGCGAACTCCATCGGTCTGCGTCTAGCATCAGCCCAGTGTTTATGCCTATCCTGAGCTACTCTGAGCCTGTCTCTGATCATCCCGACTTTCTTTGCTGCATCCGTGATCATCTCTGGCCCAAGCATAACTCTGTCTCCGACATCATCCCAAAAGAGCGGTGTGCGGCATCGTCGTCCATATAGCGCCTCGAAAGGAGACATACCAATACTGGCCTGGTAGCTGTTGTTGTATGAAAACTCTACCAAGTGCAGATGGCTCTCCCATGATCCTCCGAAGTCCAGCACGCAGGTCCTCAGCATATCCTCTAGTGTCTGTATCGTCCTCTCGGACTGCCCATCTGTCTGTGGGTGGTACGCCGTACTGAACTTGAGCCTACTGTCCAACTCCTCCTGCAAGCTCCTCCAGTAGTGGGATGTAAATCTGCTGTCTCTGTCTGACACGATGCTCACCGGTACTCCGTGTAGACGAACTATCTGCTGCATGTATAGCTCCGCCAACTTCTCGGTGGAAAGCCCCACCTTGAAGGGTATGAAGTGCACACACTTCGTCAGCCTGTCTACGATGACCCAGATGGCATCCTTCCCTCCTTGGGAACGAGGAAGCCCTGAAACGAAGTCCATCGTAATATGTTCCCACTTCCACTCGGGAATGGGTAACGGCTGCAACAAACCAGCTGGCCTCTGGCGCTCTGCCTTGACCTGCTGGCAAACTAGGCATCTCGAGATGAAACGTGATACATCCCTCTTCATCCCGTGCCACCAAAGGTGTTCCCGCAAGTCACGGTACATCTTGTTAGCACCAGGGTGAATAGAATATCTCGATCGGTACGCCTCCTGTAAGACTGCCTCTACCAGCTCTCCCTTCGGCACGCACAATCGGCTGCCATGCCTTAGAGATCCATCCTCTGCTATAGTAAAGTCATCCAGCAATCCAGCTAATGCCTGGGGTCGAAGTCTGCGAAGGCTCTCATCTGTAGACTGTGCCTCCCGGATCTGCTCCATCAAGCCTGACTGAATGTCAAGCGCCATCATCTGTATCACTGATCCTGGCCGAACTAGCTCGATACCGAGCTTCTCCAGATCCTCCCGCAAATGCCGATCAATCATCAGGTACCATGCCATCGGATGCCTGCTCAGCGCATCTGCCACCACATTTGTCTTCCCGGGGTGATACTGTAAATCGATGTCGAAGTCCTTCATCAACTCCAACCATCGTCTTTGCCTCATGTTCAGCTCTTTCTGCGTGAACACATACTTCAAGCTTTTATGGTCAGTAAAGATTTTCACACGCTCTCCGTATAAGTAATGTTTCCATAACTTGAGTGCAAAGATCACCGCAGCTAACTCTAGGTCATGGGTAGGATAATTCCTCTCATGAGTCCGCAACTGCCTAGATGCATAAGCAATTACTTTCCCATGCTGCTGTAGAACACATCCTAGCCCCTTTCCAGAAGCATCGCTGAAAATGGTAAAACCTTCAGAACCTGAAGGTAAAGTCAGAACTGGAGCGGTCGTCAGCCTCCTCTTCAGCTCCTCAAATGTTGTCTGGCAGTCCTCTGACCAAATGTACTTCGCGTCCTTCTGCGTCAGCTTCGTCATGGGTTCACCTATCTTAGCAAAGTCCTGGACGAACTTTCTATAATAGCCTGCTAAACCCAGAAAGCTCATGATCTCTGAAACTGACGTCGGAGCCTTCCACGTCTCAACTGCAGCAATCTTCTTGGGATCCACCGAGATTCCATCTCCAGTGACTACATGGCCGAGAAACTCTACTCGGTCTAAAAAGAACTCGTACTTCGGCAATTTGGCAAACAATTTCTCCTGCCTCAGAATCCCCAAAACTATCCGCAAGTGCTCTGCATGCTCCTCTGGCGTCTTCGAGTATATCAGGATGTCGTCGATAAACACTACGACGAACTTATCCAGATACTGGTGAAATGTCTTATTCATCAAGTTCATAAAGACAGCTGGCGCATTTGTGAGACCAAATGGCATCACCAGAAACTCGTACTGCCCGTACTTCGTGTTGAACGCCGTCTTCTGGATGTCTGTTGGCCTAACCTTCACCTGGTGGTACCCGGATCTCAAGTCTATCCTGGAAAACACCTTCGCCCCGCTCAATTGGTCGAACAAATCATCTATCATGGGCAGAGGATATTTGTTCTTGATAGTGATAGCATTCAAGGCCTGATAGTCAATACACAACCGGACTGTACCATCCTTCTTAGGCACAAAGAGCACTGGCGCTCCCTATAGAGAAGCACTGGATCGAATGAAACCCTTTTTCAACAGGTCATCAATCTGCTCTTTTATCTCTATGGCCTCCTTGGAATTCACTCTATAGCAAGCCCGGGATACTGGTGATGAACCCGGCACTAAATCTATAGTGAACTCCACATCTCTGTCAGGCGGAAGTCCTGGAAGATCCTCTGGGAATACATCCAGAAACTCCCTAATGATAGGGTGTGGCGGTGCTGCGTCCCCGACTGTCGCACAACAGTTCGGCTCTAGGCTGATCTCCGGTCCTGTCCTCCTGACACTGAATGGTGCTGTGCCTGGGGAACTGAACAAAATACTACCCTCATGGCAATCTATAGATGCATGGGCATAGCTAAGCCAGTCCATCCCCAATATGATATCATAACCTGTAGCCTCCCTTCTCGAAAATTTTCAAAATATTTTTATTATTTTATTTATTCGATTTAAATGGTGATTTTAAATTTGTTTTATAATTAATTATTTAGTTAATTGTTACGGTAGATGATTATAGCCATGGTTGAGATTTAGAGTACAAGGTGACTAGAAATCGTGGCACGGATAGTACAGTTGCGTGCTTTGGCTAGAGTATTAGCGATGCTAAGGAAGACCCAGCCATAAGCGTGTCCTAACTAGGAAAATTATGCCGAGTTGCGACTTGACCTCTATAAAAGGATTTAATTATTTATTTATTAATATTACGACTTTTAGGAGGCCGGTTGTACCACGCTTGCCCGAACTCGACCCGAACTAAATCCGAGCCCATGTCGTCTTGTAAATGCGTCCAGAGACGTCCATGTAGAGGCATCTAGTGTATATGGGTAGTGGTATTTTGTTTTAATAGTTTATTATTTATTTTCATAGGTTATTGATATAGGATAAATTATTATCATGGAAAAACTTTTCCTAATTTATTGGAAATATTTTCTACTTAAGATTTTGTATAATAAATTTTGAGCACCAAGTCAACTTTCCTTGTAGGATTTGTACTTTGTACCTGAGGTGATGTGGTGCTAGTTTCCTACCATTTATTGGACCATTGGCACTTGGCAATTCTCAAGCAAGGTCCATAGTGTAGTATTGAAGCAATGGCAGCTCGGGCTCAGTGAACCTGACCTGGACCCATTTCAAAACCGGCCCACAACTAAATAACCCAGCAGCAAAGCTTTTTCCCAACAGCAGTCACAACCCCGCTCAAGCCCACAGGCTCGGCCACAGGCCGAGTATCCCAGCCAAATTCCTCAACTGAGCCAATAACCACACCCGATCGTAAATACTCTGAGTATATACGCACAGATGAGAAAACGAGAATTCGACAACTCCTCCAAAACCCTAAAACCAAACAGCCGCGCCACCACCCCAGAGCATTGCTCGAGGCTGGGCGACCACCCCAGGGAACTCGCGCCGCCGTACACGCCGTCGGTCGTCGGCGAGGCGAGCAACCGCGCCTCGCGCAACAGCGCAACAAGGACAGCACAGCCGCGCGGGGGGCTAGTTCGCAAGGACTTTCCGTCGCGCACAAGCAATGGTTTTGCGATTTTTCTCTTAGGGTATGTTCCTAACCTAATCGACATTAATTCCCTTCAAATGGTTTTGATCGACACTTGCTAGGATCCCCGGAAAGTCGACCCAAAGATCGACCAAAACCTGTTCAAAAACAGGACGTCTAAACAGTCCACTCATCCATGTTTATCGATCGATTTCGATCGATCCAGTAAGTTTTTAGAAATTCCACTTGAACACACTTTTAGACAACATGTAGGGCTTTGAATTCCTTCTTACGGAATTTGAAATCATCGACCCAGCGTCAAGAAATCAGTTTCCAAAGTTAGCGAAAATCTGTTTTCCAAAAAACTAGAAACGCTCCACACGACGTGCGTCACGCCAATCCGGACGACGTGGTCGCGTACCGAAAGGATCGAAAGCTGCGTAACAGCTTCGTGGTCGTGTGGGCTTTGGCGGAATTCAAATTGGTCGCGTGTGTGCGACGAATTTGATGCGTATCCGTCGAAATTCACCGTATCGTACATGTTGCAAATTCTCCAATTACTTTATGCACGTTCGTCAGATTGAGACGAAACTTGCGCCAACAAGACCGTATCATTTTTCTGGTCCTGCATGCCAAGTTTGGTCCAATTCTGAGACCGTTGATAAAATCACCGTTTTGTGGGCCCCACGGTCCCACTCTACGGACGATTTTGTGCACGGCCCGCCGGAATCCAACTCTGGACATACGGTTGGGTTCGTATCGGAAAACTGGATCCGTAGACATATAGTTTGACGACTTTAGAGACCGTTGACTCTGGCATGCTTTTTGGTGCAAAGCGGGTCCAACGGCGGACATCGTTTTTGCCCGAAATTATCGTTTTGTCCCTGTGTCCAGAATTGGACTTAAGGACAGGCAATCCTAGCTAATTTGACTATTCTGAGATCATTGGTATTGTCTATTTCAGCATCCGGGGACTGTTGTACGGGTTTTGACTATAGTGGCGTATTGAGTAGTTCAGATTGTCGGTTTCACCAGCACAGGACCACAGGCGAGTACAGTTTATTGTCTGCATTTCGATATTGATTTTCACTATATTTCATTGGTTGGTTTCATTAGTTATGTAATTATTTTCTATTATAAATTGTTGAGTCGGGAATGAGAAGTACCAACGATGTGTGATCTGACCTTAGACCGTGTAGACCGTGTAGACCGTGTTGCATTTATTTCTTGTAGACCGTGTAGACCGTGTTACATTTATTTCTTGTAGACAGTGATTTATTTATTACAAAGTAGACCGTGTAGACAGTAATTTATTTATTGTATTTAATCTGTGTAGCTCGTGATTATTATTCTGTAGACAATGTTTCTTTATTGCAATATTTTCTGTAGACCGTGTAACTGTAGACCGTGTAACTGTAGACCGTGTAATTGTAGACCGTGTAACTGTAGACCGTGTAACTTTAGACCGTGTAGACCGTGTCGCATAATTGTCCCGAGACCGATCACATATCAAAGGTACTTCTAACAAGTTGGGGAAAGTCTGTTGTGTCTATTTATTTACTATTGGTTTTTCGTATTTCCTGTTTATTTTCAAACCCATGATTGATGTCTAACCTTTGTCTTATAGTCATTTTCTTTATTTGAAATTGCATTCAGTGAATTGTGCTCGTTCCATTCCTGACTGGAAACCAACATTTTCAGGTTAGCCGTGGATTCACTTAGCTTGGGGAGTGACGGGAATACTTGCAGACAAAGGCCTAGAGACTAGCTAGATAGTTGAGTTGTAGTCATTCATTTTTGTACAAGTTTATATTTTTCTACAAATGTAAAACTTGTGATCATTGTAAGTTAAATTAATTATGTGAATGAGTATTATTTGTGATTTTGATCTTCATGGCCGTGACAGCGTTCTACCGCCGACACTGCGGCGTAGGCTGGCTTGGACACGTCTCGTATCCGTTTAAAAAAAAAAAAACGGGTGCGGGTCGTGACAAGTTTTTGTGGTGGCCCATGCAGGTCAGTCTTCGCAAAAGACTGCGAACTCGTGATGGTACTTAAGTTAGTTGTACTATTACGAGCCTGCGGCAAGGAAATGCTCATTCACGAATTAAGATTAATTTAATTTACGAGAATGACTAGGACTAGGAGTCCCTTATACAAATTTACCGATGGGTAGTCTAGGCCATGCAATGTAGATAAGGAGTTATTAATATTGATAGTTTATCAGATCCCCATAGGTACACTATTACCTCTTGATATGCAGATATGATCCAATGTGGATAGGTCATTCACTTGGTGAGACATGACTTTATAGAATTAATGATCTAACCTTGGTGAATGGTGCAAATCCTTCTATTTTGCCTCTTAGATTTCATCCTTATATCTTAGTCCAAATTGCCTAATTAGTTCCTATTTTGCCCTAAGAATTATTATTTTATATAATATTGATTATGTTACCCATATACGAACCTCAAGTTAGTTTCGATTCAAAGTTTTCCTCCATAGTTTGAATACACATGAGGTAGATACTAGAGTGTTCGTATTTCTTTTGTCTTCAGTTATTCCCTCCCCGTTCAATCTCTATTTTAAGGGTGGTGACTGATAGGACAAAGGCTTATGCTTTATTTCATAGGCAACATGTTTGAATCTCTAGAATCTCATAAATTTTGAGGATATAATTAAATGAATGTTAGTTAACCCATAATGGCAGGACAGCAGCGCACTGTCGCCATTTATTTGAATTACGGAGACTATGGATCCACTGCAGCCAGCAGCGCACTGGCGAGACACGACCCCTAGAGTAGAAATGGGTTTGAGAAAATATAGGTTATAGAATATTCCTAAACTATAGCTAGTGGCCCTTTTGATCGTAGTTACCCTTGAATCAATAGTGGATACAGTTAAGAGGTGTTCGACTTTGTATCATATTTAAGATACGAAACCAAGAGATTACCGTCGCCCGAGTATACGGGCGGGGCGTAACTCTCGGTGAAATGACTTCAAACGTGATTACAGGTTTAGGATACTATGGAGGATAGGACAATACCAGTATGTCCCAGGAGACCCGAAACCAATATTAGTGGAAGTTTTGTAAGTTGGATAGCACGTCTCCCGATCTAGCATTCCGTGGTCCTTGTGACCTATTGGCAAGGTAATTGACTGACACTAATAGGTTTACCAGGAATATAGAATTGAGAGATCCAAAATCCATTAGTAGACCAAGGCCTTATGGATAAAAAGATAATAGGATGACCGTATAAGCAAAAACACCTGGTAAATTTTTGATTCTCACAAGACTCGGACCACTTATGCCTTCTTTCAAAAATCTCGCATAATTGTATTCAACTATCTTAACAAACGCTGATGTTACAGCTTAGTTTTGCAAGCTCACTCTGTTCTCGAGCTTGATTCGAGGCATATGTTTAGTGGGGACGCCTGCTAACTTATTGTCTAATCAGAATCAGTGTATTATGGTCTGATCAGCCATGATGCATTTGGTTCGCTCTTCGTTTAATTACACTATGTGGATGGAGATATATAGGTATCTAGGATCTCATCCGCGACTGCTTGACAATTCCTCTTGAATTATACGTTCGCCTTTGAATCACGTGATTGTATTCAGTAACATCTCTCTTGAACTCTTTATTGTTTTGTCTTTCACCGATTTGAAAGGACGGAAGCTCGTAATTGGTAGAGAGATACCACATCCCCATGACTATGGTAGTTGTATACACAAGGGTAGTTATCGTCAGCCAGCCATGTGACCGAGTTACTCGTTCTCCTCTCGACTCCGAACTGTTATCGGGATCTTCTAGCCTTCTGAATTTGAGAATGAGTAGGGTTTTATCCTTAGTCAAGTTGCCAACCCAGAAGACCGTCTATTCTCAAGAAACCAAACGTCGTGAGTCTCTAATCATTTACCGTGACTATGGTAGACTCTCATTTCGAGATTGGTTTCCAACAAGTATTGTCCTAGTTGTGTAAATTTTTTTATTATTAAGACCTAACTAGTGTTGGAACACCACAGTCACTAACTTAGCCAATACCATAGTTTAAATATCCTGTCACACTATAACCTACTAGTTGTCAATAGCAATACATGATCACTACAACCCTTGTGACCATAGTCTGGCAGGTTTAACACAAATAGAATTTCGTGACTCAATTGTTAGAAATCTTTTCATATGATGTGCCTTAGAGTGGTTACCCCGTCGATAACCCTTGTATATTATAGACGAGTGGATCATTCTATTGTTATTGACCATGTGTCATTATACACACTCGGTTTCTAATTATTGAGGAACGATCCTTGATTTGATTTATATCTACCGTATCCCGATACGCCGTGCCTTATTCTTTATTGACAAGAGTCGAGGTACAATATCCGGACCGTAGAATTCTCCTAACCTCATTATTCCAAAACCCATGCCTTATTTCTAAGGTGGGTAGACTGTAAGCTTCCTAAAATTGTGGGATATACGAGGATTACCTATTGTTTAGAATAATTTTATTAGAATGATAGTTAGTGCCCTATAGACTCCCACTTTCCATTCAGATCATTTTGTGCCCACGGCCGTGTTACTAATATTCGGAGGACAAGACCAGCTGTTACCTTCCAATAAATTTCATATGCAAGTACTAGACGAGTCCACCTTCATCTAGGTATATCATGTCCCACTCAAGCCCGTCCCCTTGTACTCTATGTTTATGGTACGACTTTCAAGTAAAAAGGACTAGCTATAACCTTTACCATAATAGAGGAATGTTTTTCGACTTCCACTAGAGCCTCAACCTTGACTCAATTCATTTCGACCCAATATATGGTTGTGACCTACGCGAAGCCCACTACACGCACGCCACTAGTGTGCCACTTGATAAAGGTCTCTTGTGCCACTTAAACACAAAAGTCACTGGAGGCGCATTTTGGGCTTGAGGGACCTAGCTAACCAACTGGACTGACAACTAGCTCAACCCCTTGGGTAGAATCCTATACTAAGTTACCCTAACTTAGTAGATACAGTTTTATCTTGGGATCTTGTTCAGTCCATATAGATTGAGGTCCTAGGTCAATCCAACCAACGAGTGATATCCAAATAGGAAACCCATTAAGGCCCAGTAAAATCCCTCCAGACAAACCCCATAGTTGATCTGTAAAACCGAACTGTTTGAAAATGGGTCCCCATACCTATTATGTAGTCTCCACCTCTTAGAATGTGAATCCATTCGTAACCTTATCCCAACGACCTGGAAGTCGTGATACGATCTGGTATTGCATTTATAACCCTTGTTCGTGTGTTTAAATAACCACGAAAAAGATCACAATCTTGATTTCCCAGATTCCGTTCTATTATGGTAACTATTTAGAAATTCGAGAACGGAACGTCTGTATTGCCGGATTGCAAGCTCCTATAAGAACGAAGGATTCTTAGACTTAGCAAGTAACTGGACTAGAGTAGCCCAATCTAGCAAAATTGGTCAATGGCTCATAGATTTTCTTCCTATCTGTAACCTTGAATACTATCTACTACTCTTGAGACTTCATTTTTACTTTCGATTGTTCTTCCTTACCTTCATGTCTTCCCTAGTTTGGAGCGACGAAGGTCACACTTATTAAAACTTACCAGTATTTATAGCTATTTGAGTAAATTGTTGTATGTTAGATTTTGGGTGGTTTGATGGATAAGAGAGGATTAAAGTGGCCATAAGCGGTAGATATCTATTGGCAAAATTTTTTTTTCCAAGTAGTTGGATGATTTTTTTTAAGTTTTAGTGACATGAAATTTGAGGGAGTAATGTGACCAAAGGTGGGTAGAAGTCCCCGGGATTTCGTAGTTACAAAATGGCTAAAGGAGGATGTAAACTGTTTGGAGGAATTAAAATTTCGAGAAGATTAAGGTAATGGTAGACTTTGAATTCTTCAGGAATAGTTATGAATTTGAATTTCGAGGACAAAATTATTCTTAAGGTGGGTAGATTTGTAGCCTCCCTTCCCGAAAATTTTCAAAATATTTTTATTATTTTATTTATTCGATTTAAATGGTGATTTTAAATTTGTTTTATAATTAATTATTTAGTTAATTGTTACGGTAGATGATTATAGCCATGGTTGAGATTTAGAGTACAAGGTGACTAGAAATCGTGGCACGGATAGTACAGTTGCGTGCTTTGGCTAGAGTATTAGCGATGCTAAGGAAGACCCAGCCATAAGCGTGTCCTAACTAGGAAAATCATGCCGAGTTGCGACTTGACCTCTATAAAAGGATTTAATTATTTATTTATTAATATTACGACTTTTAGGAGGCCGGTTGTACCACGCTTGCCCGAACTCGACCCGAACTAAATCCGAGCCCATGTCGTCTTGTAAATGCGTCCAGAGACGTCCATGTAGAGGCATCTAGTGTATATGGGTAGTGGTATTTTGTTTTAATAGTTTATTATTTATTTTCATAGATTATTGATATAGGATAAATTATTATCATGGAAAAACTTTTCCTAATTTATTGGAAATATTTTCTACTTAAGATTTTGTATAATAAATTTTGAGCACCAAGTCAACTTTCCTTGTAGGATTTGTACTTTGTACCTGAGGTGATGTGGTGCTAGTTTCCTACCATTTATTGGACCATTGGCACTTGGCAATTCTCAAGCAAGGTCCATAGTGTAGTATTGAAGCAATGGCAGCTCGGGCTCAGTGAACCTGACCTGGACCCATTTCAAAACCGGCCCACAACTAAATAACCCAGCAGCAAAGCTTTTTCCCAACAGCAGTCACAACCCCGCTCAAGCCCACAGGCTCGGCCACAGGCCGAGTATCCCAGCCAAATTCCTCAACTGAGCCAATAACCACACCCGATCATAAATACTCTGAGTATATACGCACAGATGAGAAAACGAGAATTCGACAACTCCTCCAAAACCCTAAAACCAAACAGCCGCGCCACCACCCCAGAGCATTGCTCGAGGCTGGGCGACCACCCCAGGGAACTCGCGCCGCCGTACACGCCGTCGGTCGCCGGCGAGGCGAGCAACCGCGCCTCGCGCAACAGCGCAACAAGGACAGCACAGCCGCGCGGGGGGCTAGTTCGCAAGGACTTTCCGTCGCGCACAAGCAATGGTTTTGCGATTTTTCTCTTAGGGTATGTTCCTAACCTAATCGACATTAATTCCCTTCAAATGGTTTTGATCGACACTTGCTAGGATCCCCGGAAAGTCGACCCAAAGATCGACCAAAACCTGTTCAAAAACAGGACGTCTAAACAGTCCACTCATCCATGTTTATCGATCGATTTCGATCGATCCAGTAAGTTTTTAGAAATTCCACTTGAACACACTTTTAGACAACATGTAGGGCTTTGAATTCCTTCTTACGGAATTTGAAATCATCGACCCAGCGTCAAGAAATCAGTTTCCAAAGTTAGCGAAAAATCTGTTTTCCAAAAAACTAGAAACGCTCCACACGACGTGCGTCACGCCAATCCGGACGACGTGGTCGCGTACCGAAAGGATCGAAAGCTGCGTAACAGCTTCGTGGTCGTGTGGGCTTTGGCGGAATTCAAATTGGTCGCGTGTGTGCGACGAATTTGATGCGTATCCGTCGAAATTCACCGTATCGTGTATGTTGCAAATTCTCCAATTACTTTGTGCACGTTCGTCAGATCGAGACGAAACTTGCGCCAACAAGACCGTATCGTTTTTCTGGTCCTGCATGCCAAGTTTGGTCCAATTCTGAGACCGTTGATAAAATTACCGTTTTGTGGGCCCCACGGTCCCACTCTACGGGCGATTTTGTGCACGGCCCGCCGGAATCCAACTCTGGACATACGGTTGGGTTCGTATCAGAAAACTGGATCCGTAGACATGTAGTTTGACGACTTTAGAGACCGTTGACTCTGGCACGCTTTTTGGTGCAAAGCGGGTCCAACGGCGGACATCGTTTTTGCCCGAAATTATCGTTTTGTCCCTGTGTCCAGAATTGGACTTAAGGACAGGCAATCCTAGCTAATTTGACTATTCTGAGATCATTGGTATTGTCTATTTCAGCATCCGGGGACTGTTGTACGGGTTTTGACTATAGTGGCGCATTGAGTAGTTCAGATTGTCGGTTTCACCAGCACAGGACCACAGGCGAGTACAGTTTATTGTCTGCATTTCGATATTGATTTTCACTATATTTCATTGGTTGGTTTCATTAGTTATGTAATTATTTTCTATTATAAATTGTTGAGTCGGGAATGAGAAGTACCAACGATGTGTGATCTGACCTTAGACCGTGTAGACCATGTAGACCGTGTTGCATTTATTTCTTGTAGACCGTGTAGACCGTGTTACATTTATTTCTTGTAGACAGTGATTTATTTATTGCAAAGTAGACCGTGTAGACAGTAATTTATTTATTGTATTTAATCTGTGTAGCTCGTGATTATTATTCTGTAGACAATGTTTCTTTATTGCAATATTTTCTGTAGACCGTGTAACTGTAGACCGTGTAACTGTAGACCGTGTAATTGTAGACCGTGTAACTTTAGACCGTGTAGACCGTGTCGCATAATTGTCCCGAGACCGATCACATATCAAAGGTACTTCTAACAAGTTGGGGAAAGTCTGTTGTGTCTATTTATTTACTATTGGTTTTTCGTATTTCCTGTTTATTTTCAAACCCATGATTGATGTCTAACCTTTGTCTTATAGTCATTTTCTTTATTTGAAATTGCATTCAGTGAATTGTGCTCGTTCCATTCCTGACTGGAAACCAACATTTTCAGGTTAGCCGTGGATTCACTTAGCTTGGGGAGTGACGGGAATACTTGCAGACAAAGGCCTAGAGACTAGCTAGATAGTTGAGTTGTAGTCATTCATTTTTGTACAAGTTTATATTTTTCTACAAATGTAAAACTTGTGATCATTGTAAGTTAAATTAATTATGTGAATGAGTATTATTTGTGATTTTGATCTTCATGGCCGTGACAGCGTTCTACCGCCGACACTGCGGCGTAGGCTGGCTTGGACACGTCTCGTATCCGTTTAAAAAAAAAAAAAAAAACGGGTGCGGGTCGTGACATAACCGGGGAGTGGCATCACAAAGAATCGCCCCTCGAACTCTTTTTCGGCTATCATAATAGAGCATCTATAGCTAGCTCTAATAGGCACTGGTCCTCCTCCCGTCATTACTCAACTAATATCTGCAGTAGGTGTAGATACTAAGTGATGTTCTTGCATAAACTCTAATGATAGGAAGCTATGAGATGCACCAGAATCAAACAAACATAGAGCTAGAAAAGTATGCAAATAAACATGACCTGTAATGACGTCAGCTAAGTAATCCGGCTCCGAAACCTGCTCCGGCTCCGACTCAATGGCTAGACTATAAACCCTCCCCTGAGGTCCCTTCTGCTGCTGCAGATGCTGTCCGAACCTCTGCTGCTGAGTCGGGAGTGGTCCTCTAGTCTTCGCTACTGGGCACTCTCGAAGCTGATGGGTGGCAGACCCACAAGCCAAACACTGCCCCAACTTCTTTCTGCAGATGGAAGCGTCGTGGCCTACCCTCTTGCAGAATGCACAAATACCTCCCTTCGGCTGCTGTCGGGGTCCCGGGGCTCTAACTGGCGGGGTCTGATGATGTGATATAGGGGGACGGTAAGCCTGCTGGGGTGGCGTCGGTGCTCTCTGCTGGAAAGCCTGACGCTTGGACGGTCCCTCATGGTGTACAGAAGCCGGCCTCTTGCATGACAGAAGATGCTCCTTGATGCTCCGAGCTAACTCTAGGCTTTGGTAGTAGTCAGTCGTACCGTTTGCCACTATAAGAATGCCAATGTCTGGAACTAGACCATGGCAAAACCTACGGGTCATCTCCTCTGGATCAGCAACCAGACTAGGAGCAAAACGGCTCAGGCGACTAAACTCTGCCGCATACTCGTCAACAGAACGGTTCCCTTGCTGGATGTTCTGGAATCGTAGCCCCATGGCTACTCTAGCAGTGGTCGAGAAGAATTTCTTCTTGAACTGGGTCTTGAACTGGTCCCAGGTGGCTCTACCTCTCGTGAACAACGGCTCATTCCGGAACTAGACTCCTGCTAAGTCTATCAGCAGAAATTCTGCTGCCTCGACCTGGAGGTCATCAGGCATCCTAACTCCCAGAAGCTTCCTCTCTACCGAATCTAGCCATTCATCAGCTACTACTATGCCCTCAGTCCCTGAGAACTCCTTGAGATTCAGACCCATGAAGTCCTTGATCGTCCCCGCTCTCTGTCGTGGCTCTATATGTGGTGGGACCACGGGACGTCCCTCAGAATGCTCCATGCTCTGGCGGAGTAGGGTAGTCTGCTCCTGATGGGTTGTTAGGAACCCCTGGATCAGTGTGAGCAGCTGGGTCCCGTCGAGTGTGACGGAAGCCTGGGTGGGTATAGTGATAGGGGGTGGTGGAAGTATCGGGTTCTGCCGGGCCTGTGATGTGGAAGGTGGTATCTGGGTCTGTGGATCTGTGGAGTGGGGGAAATGTGGTAGGTGAAGGTGTATCAGTCAACTGGTCAGCTGACTGGATATGGAGGGCCCCATTCTCGGGGGTAACATACTGGGATGAACGAGTAAGCACCATCTAAATTACACATAAAAAGACTTATAAGGACTTATTTAAAGTAAGTAATCATATGCAAGAAAATCTAATTATAATAGCAAACATGTGATGTATTTCCTATGTTGCAATCCTAGCATTCCTCTAAGTGTTCTAAGCGTCTTTCCTAATATTGTCTAATTACCTTAAGTTCCTAATTGCAGGCATGCTTGGTACAATAACGTAACCAAACAGTTTAGTCAGGACCTACATGGGCCACCACTAAAAATATGTCACGACCCGCTACCCAAATTGTTGGGCCAGGCCGAGTCATGCCCAGCCTACGTTGAGATAAAACGTAGTAAGCTGTTCTAAAGACAACAGGATAAGACTAAAATGTGCTAACAGTTCTATAAGTGAAGATGAATCATAAATGCTCCAAACACAAAAGTCGTCGTATATAGTGAAATGTCCAAGTACAAGTGAACTGTAAAGTAAAACTGGATACATGTCCAGTTACAAAAAGATATAGTCTAATACATGTCTACTCTCAAAAGTCTAAGTAAACAAAAGACAACTAGGCGAGGTTCCCCACAGGAACATCCTCGTAAAGCAGAGCCGGGTCCTCGGCAGTATCTCCATAGTATGTGTCACAGAGTAACTCCTCCTCAGTAAGGATACCTACAACGTTATCCTGTCAGGACGGGAGCAAGTACTAAATCTAACAAACATATAATACTGATCATGTGATGAAAAGGAAATGACATATCATGTTGGTTCAGTTTTAGGTATATTTTATCATGGCGATAGATATACATTTTAAAGTTTAAAACTGTAGTAGGTGAGTGATCAGTCAATAGGTAATCAGGATGTACAGCGGTACATATCAATTTTCTGATGTACACATACGTACACATAACGGTATCGGTGTATATCCATACGCAAACGCAGGACCAGACATACGACACAGATACATATAGAATGTAACGGTGCTCGGTAAATACATACGGAGAAGGGGGTCATGATCACGTACACTACTAGCAGTTTCTCCTTAACCCGTTATTTAAGCATGTGAGAGAGATTATGAGATACGGTATAAGCATGGTAGAGACTGAAAGTAATACAACATGTAAAGTTCTAACTTGCTACCCCAAGCATCAGCATTTAACATGGTTGGTGATTCACAGTTTTATGGTTTATAGCAGTATGTAAAGTTCGTAGAAAGTACTTGCCTCTAGCAAAACAAAACTAAACAAGCTACGATAACAGTGCTATGGATGTTCGGTAACTCGTCACTGTAGAAGTAAATACAATAACTTAGTTTTTACACTAAGCTAAAACACTAGGACACTAATTGGTGAAACACGACTTGTGATTGGGCACCTAGCCAAAATGATGACTTTGGCATAGGAGACCAATGTGGGGTGACACACTATGTTAACTAACTTTCTAGGGTCTTTACACTAGTGAGGGATGGAGTTCAACACGGCTAAAACTCCAAATAACACAAAAAGCTACAAGTCGTAATTAATCAATAAATAAATCAAAAGATCATTGTGTTCTAACAATTTTTGAAGTAGACAAAAAGCCTAGTTTTGTTTAAAGTAAAGTACCATGGTGATCCTTGTTAATCATAGAAATTTATTATAATTTTTCTGGAATTTATTAACCAGTACAAATATTTAATAAAAATCAGGTTTCCTAAGGATACAGAAAATGAGTTTTTGGTTTCATATGCCAAATTAGTGGCAAAACAGTAATTTAAATACTACAAAAATTATACTAAATTAGCTAACTTAACATAGTATCTAAAAACTATTTTTCCATAATTTTAGCAGTACTTTAAGTATTTTTAGAAAATCAAAAACAGCATTGCACACAATAATTAATTATCTGCGTATTTTGTCCATGCATATAATTTGAACCAAAGTTCAAATACAGGACCCAAGGCCATGAATCAAGTCCAATATGACTTGTACAGGTCTTGAATGTGTGAAAACACATTTGAGCCCAAATACCCATGCTAGGCTTGGACACCAAATGGTTGCAGTAATTTAAATACACTAAAATATAACTTGGTAAAAGTGCAAAAATAATATTAATATTTTAATAAGATACAAAATAAATATATACATACATATGTTTTAAAAGTACATATATATAGATGTAAGGAAAATACTTAATTTATAAGGCATATATATATATATGTATAAATATATATACATATATAGGAAAATACTTAATAATAAAGTGTATATATATTAATATATATATACATGAAAATATATACATAATATATATATATATATATATATATATATATATATATATATATATATATATATATATATATATATATATATATATATATATATATATATATATATATATATATATATACAAAATTTACTAACTATAAAAAATATACATATATATTAAATACTGTTAAAATACAGTATATACATATATATATATACTAATATATATATATATATATATATATATATATATATATATATATATATATATATATATATATAAATACAAAACAGAAAAAAGAAAAAGGAAAAAGGAAAAGAAAAAGAAAAGGAAAAAGAAGACAGCAGTGGCAGGGCTCGAACCCGAGCCAACACAGCGCGCGGGGGGGGGGGGGGGGGGGTGGGGAGGGAGGGGGTTAAGTGAGATACTTAGAGTTGAGTTATGACTTGAGTTGGAGTATGGGATTAGCTTGATTACAGGATTAAGGTTGGTATTGTACTATATGTATTTTGTGTGATATACTTGTATAGATGATTGGTTATACCTTAACATTGTGGTATAGTATCTTAGGTATCCTAAGACATGTTAGCCTATGTTTGGTTTTGAGTTAGCCTTATAGAGTTGACCATTGACCTAATTATCTTATTGACTAGTCTATGTTTGACCAAAACCTTAGTTAGTCTAAGATTGACCTAGACTTTGACCATGTTGACTAGTATTGACTAATCTGACCATTATTGACTAAACCCTAGATAACTTGACTAGTTTGGCTAGAATATTTTGACCAAGAGTTGACTTTAACCTAGATTAGACTTGTTTAACTTTGTTTGATCTTGTATGACTTAGTTTAACTTCTTGTGACCTAGTATGACTTAATTTGACTTAGTTTGACTGTAGTGTTGACCAAGTTTGACTTTGACCTAGATTGGCTTAGAATTCATATAGATTGCATTGTAGATTTTATTTACCTTTATTTTGGACATGTCATAACTGTATTACTCTATTTTAGGACATTGTGACCCTGGTACAGACATCTGATATTACATTACTCTTTTCAGAGTATCAGGCGAGTACATTCTCTGATAGTTCTCTCATTTATTTGTCGATTACTGTATTTCAGTTCTAGTTAGTTCTATGTGATTCTCTGTATCAACACGTATGGATATTTTTGGATTCATGTATCGACACATACCTTACTTGTTGGCCTATATTACTGGAGTCATTAGTATCATTCCGGAATTATTTCTGGAATCATCATATATTGGCCAGACTCATCTCGATTCTTTTGTCGATTTTGGATTCACTTGCTGGGCGGGGAAATATTGAGTAAGACATGTAGACATACCCCAAATCCGAAATCTCCCACTGGAATCTACCGGAAGCATAGCCATCTCTTGCCCGATCAGTAAAAGATGTGCCTGATACCTACAGCCGTTTGCATGTCGACCTCGATATTTTAAAACACACTGTTAGATTATAGTTGGACTCACCCTGGATTCATTGATCACTGTTGGACTCATCTTGTACCGGAAATTATCTGGTATCAGATTATATGGACTGGACTCACACTGGGATTACATTAGACTTATATCGTACTGTCTGGACTCACACATGATATTCTAGTTCAGTTAGCTTTTATTACAGTGTTCATTGCCATGATTCTTCTTTTGTTTTAGTTACCTTTCTTTTCTTGTATCTTACTGTTTCTCTATGCCATCATTACCTGTATAAAACTGCCATGCTCATCAATAAAACTGTCTATAACTGCTTTATAGTTCTTTGTCATTTACTTGGATATTTCTAGATGAGTTGTACTCGTTTCTGTCCTGATTGGACCTGTTGAAAATATTACAGATGATAATCCTGAGGACACATGCCCTGCTTACCATGGACCTGGCGAGGGATTAGCTATTGGTCCCGACTCTCAGGAGTGATTCAGGAGATTAGCTAGTAGACAACTTTAACTTTCATGTTTTGGATTGTTGTATTAAAGTTAAGATATTGAGTCTGTATTAAGTTGGTTTGAGATATTGGTGTATTATTTTAGTAGTTAGTTGTTGTTGTCTTTAATTCCGTAGGTATAACTTCTGTGTTATCTTTTCGTGTTTAGACTGTGTTTGAGTAGATCATACCTTTTACTTGTCCTCCATTCGGAGCTGATATCTGGACAAGTACTTTTTATATTCACTGCATGAGATTAGTTAGCAACCTAGGACAGCTTACTACCGCCGACACTGCGGCATAGGCTGGGCGTACCCACTTCTCGTGCCTCTATACAGGGTACGGGTCGTGACACATTTTTAGTGGTGGCCCATGCAGGTCTCGTCGACTAAATTGTTTGGTTACGTTATTGTACCAAGCATGCCTGCAATTAGGAACTTAAGGTAATTAGACAACATTAGGAATGACGCTTAGAACACCTAGAGGAATACTAGGATTGCAACATAGGAAATACATCACATGCTTGCTATTATAATTTGATTTTCTTGTATATGATTGTTTTGCTTTAAAGAGTCCTTATAAGTCTTTTTATTGTAATTAGATGGTGCTTACTCGTTCATCCCGGTATGTCTCACCTGAGAATGGCACGCTCCCCATCAAGTCAGCTGACCAGTTGACTGATACACCTCCACCTCTACCTACCACATTCCCCTACTCCGCAGATCCACAAACCCAGATGCCTCCACCACCTTCCACCTCACAGGCCCAGCAGGACCCGATACTTCTACCACCTCCTATCACTATACCTACCCAGGCTTCCGTCACACTCGACGGGAACCAACTGCTCACTCTGATCCAGGGGTTCCTAGTAACTCATCAGGAGCAGACCACCCTACTCTGCCAGAGCATGGAGCATTCCGAAGAACGCACCATGATCACACCACCTGTAGAGCCACGGCAGAGAGCGCGGACGATCAAGGACTTCATGGGTCTGAATCCCAAGGAGTTCTTAGGGACTGAGGGCATAGTAGTAGCAGATGACTGGTTAGACTCGGTAGAGAGGAAGCTCATTGGAGTTAGGATGCCGAATGACCTCCAGGTCGAGGCAGCGGAATTTTTGCTGATAGACTTGGCAGGAGTTTGGTTCCGAAATGAGCCGTTATTCGCGAGAGGGAGAGCCACTTGGGATCAGTTCAAGACCCAGTTCAAGAAGAAATTCTTCTCGACCACTGCTAGAGTAGCCATGGGGCTACGATTCCAGAACATCCAGCAGGGGAACCGTTCTGTCGATGAGTATGCGGCAGAGTTTAGTCGCCTGAGCCGTTTCGCTCCTAGTCTAGTTGCTGACCCTGAGGAGATGACGCGTAGGTTTTGCCATGGTCTAGTTCCAGACATTGGCATTCTTATAGTGGCGAACGGTATGACTGACTACTACCAGAGCTTAGAGTTAGCCCGGAGTATCGAAGAGCGTCTTCTGTCTTGCAAGAGGCCAGCTTCTGTACACATTGAGGGACCCTCCAAGCGTCAGGCTTTCCAGCAGAAAGTGCCGACGCTACACCAGCAGATATATCATCCACCCACACCACATCATTCGACCCCGCCAGTTAGAGTCCCGGGACCCCGACAGCAGTAGAGGCCATTTCAGCAGGTGCAGCATCAGTATCGAGGTCAGGACCCAAAGACGATCAGTTGTTTATACTGCAGGAAGCAGGGACACATCAGGGAGCAGTGTAGGAAGAGGCTGAAGGTTTGCTATACCTGTGGGTCTGATACCCACCAGAAGATGGATTGTTCTATTACACCTCCTTATATGGGGGCTAGGCCACCTGTAGCTCAGCACCAGAGGGGTGGAGCTTTTGCGATGACGGTCGAGGAGACCAACGTTGCAGGTGACGGGTTAGCAGGTTTGTCTTTTCTGTCCTTCATTTCCCATCTTGTTGTATGATTCCATTAGTACCTGTCAGGATATGCTTGTGATGTGCTAGATAGTATAGTTACCCTGTTCGAGACTGTGGAATCACGACCAGTAGGACTATGATTGCACGTTATCTTTTTGACTTTGATTGACTGGGGGTTTGACCTAGGAGGAGTACGACTATCTTGATTTCGAGGATGAAATTTCTCTAAGGAGGGTAGACTTGTAACACCCAGTTTTCTAAAATTGGGGTATTTTTGAAAAATTATTATTTTTATTATTTATTAATGGTGTTTTAGTCATGATATGATTTTTGGTGATTTTAGTTAATTTAAAACTATTTTCTAAGTCACGACTTATGACTTTGTGATTTTACTAGTATAACCCTAGTGTAAACCCTAGAGATTTCATAACCTAGAGACTAATCATGACCATGTAAGCCTAACCATGTGATTAGGATATCAAATTACCACTTTTTAGTCAAAAGGGTATTTTGGTAATTTATTAGAATTTATTTGGATTTATGTAGTTTATTATTATTTAATTAGTTGATTAGTGTCATGTTAGCTCCTAAACCTAGTTTAGCACTAATCTAGAGGTTAGCAACTAACCTAGAAGACTAATGTTAGATGTTAGCTTATGTGTAAATATCTTAGGTTGGAAATATCTAAGATATTACTTTCTTAGATATTTAGAAAACCTAGAAATATCTATCCCCTAGTCAAAGCCTTAGGAGCTAAGTTTTGCTAGGTCGATAAACCCTAAATATCTACCCCCTACCCCCCCATGACCAGCCAACCCTACCCCCTTCCATATAAACACACCCCCCCTTCATTCATGCCATTTTTGCATACACAAAAACCTAGTTTTTCCCTCAACTTCACACCCTCACCACTTAACCAATTTGACTCCAAATTGAGCCTAGTTTCTTGCATTGGAACCCCCTACTATTGAGGATACTAAGGGAGGCTAGCTAGCAAGGTTGATCATCATATTGGGCACCATCAAGCGAAGAGGATATCCCCCCCAAAATCTTGTTTTCATTGAGTTTTCACTCAATAGGTAAACACTCATAAAACCTATTAAGATTGTGTTTTCTCTTCATGGTTGCATGCATATAGGTAAACCCTGACTGTGTGTCAAGTTTGGTAGGATATGGATTGGGTTTGGTGTCTGTATCGGACACGTATCTGTGTGTTTAATTAAGTGTTTGGGGAAATGTCACTATGGTTTGAAAGTTGTTGTTTTCCAAAACAAATTACATTTTTGGGTAGTCCATGACATGTAGGACACAACCCTACTTGACTGAGCACGAAATCGTATCGTGTCCGTGTCCAAATTGGACACGAACACACTGCTAAACACACTGTGCCCTGTCCCTGAAACCCGATACTGTTTTCTCCACGAATTGGACACATGGACACGTGCCACTTGGCACAGAGGTAGGGGCACCCTCTGACAAGCCCCTCCTCGAGTTTCGTGACACTTTGTGTCGTGTCGAGTGAGAAATTTGACACACACTGACCGTGCACTACACTACACACAGTGTAAAACACACACTGACACGGCCTTCGTGTCGTGTCTAGACACGACGTGGACACAAAGTGTCATGCCTAATCCCTAGCCCTAGACCTAGGCTACACCCTGACACAAGCACGACACGTATCGATGCGTGTGTCGTGTCCACGAGGCTCTGTCCTCGCTGCACGAGACCGCCCCACGCTCGTGTTCAGTGCCCTGTTGCTCGGAGGCGACACAGGACACGACACGGCCTCTCATGGCCTGATTTTTTGTGGACACGTGCGCCTAGTGTCTGACACACTGCACACAAAATTTTAGGCAAATTGGTCTAGTGGATCGAGAGAAAACTCGATCGCACCGACCCGTGCCTGTGCTGTGCGTGTGTGAAAACGCGCACTGATACGCGCTTCGCACGCAGACACGGCAACACGTGGGATCATATCAGGGTCCTAGGTGTGTAGCCTGACCCTAGGCGAATCTACCCACGTGATAACGAGACTTCTAGACCCTTGTGTCGTATCCACGAGACACATAAACTCATGCACGACGCTGTGATACTGTACACTGTCAATTTACCCGATTTGGATTTTTGACACTTGGATACGTTGTGTCGTGTTGTAGTGGACACCTAGGGACACCTACGACACGTGTACACATGGGGACACGATTACCAACCCTTGGTTTTGGGTATTAGCTAGGTTTTTGCATCGAAATTGGTTCCCCCCCACTGTTCAGTTATGAACAGTTTACTGTTTTATTTCAGTATTTTAAACGAATTTTAAATTGATTTCTATGTATATATATACGTATATTTGTGTGTATATATACTGTATATATATGTATATATGTATGTGTGAGTGTATGTGAGTATGTGAGTGTATATATGTGTGTGTAGGTATAGATATAGGTATGTATGTATATATGCATATATGTATGTGTGTGTTGTGTTCCCCCCTATCTCAGATTCTTGAGATCAACCCCCCCTTGCTGTCCAGTCCACACACACACACACACACACACACACATGTTCACACACATGACACCCTCACACTCTCACTCTCCTTTCACTCTCTCTCTCTACCTATATATGTATATATGTTATGTATATATAGTGATATATATGTATATATATGTTATATATATATATATATAAGGGTATTATATATATGTGAACGGGTATATATATATTTAGTTGGTTATGTATATAGATATTGGCATATGTATAGTTGGGTATATATGGTATTATATATATAGTTGGGTATACATGTAGATTATATATATATATAGGTATTGTATATATATAGAGTGGCTATATGTGGGTATCATGTAGGTTGGCTATATAGGGTTGTATAGATGTGTATGGGTACATATATATATATATATATATATATATATATATATATAATAATATATATATATAATATATATAATATATAATATATATTATGGTATTATATAGTTGACTATAAAAAATATAGATTATGGTATATATATATAGTGACTATATATTAGATATGTAAACATATATGTTATAGACTTGATGTCTTAGCCTATGGCCTATGTATATAGGTAATGTATATATGTCATAGTGCCCTAGGATTACTAGCCTATGGTTAGTAGCAAGTTAGAATGACCAATAGGCTTAGTAGAACTAGTTTGACTAGATGGTTGGCCCTTGTTGACATGGTTGACTAAAGTCAACTATAGGTCAAACCATGACCTAATTGACCTAGAAATGACTGGATGAACATAGAAGGACTATTTGACTAAACCCTAACTAGATGATTAGGTTGACCATATGGATTATGAGGGTAATCCTAATAGATGAAGATATGTATGGGGTTAAGTGAGATACTTAGAGTTGAGTCATGACTTGAGTTGGAGTATGGGATTATTGATTACAGGATTAAGGTTGGTATTGTACTATATGTATTTGTGTGATATACTTGTATAGATGATTGGTTATACTTAACATTGTGGTATAGTATCTTAGGTATCCTAAGACATGTTAGCCTATGTTGGTTTTGAGTTAGCCTTATAGAGTTGACCATTGACCTAATTATCTTATTGACTAGTATATGTTTGACCAAAACCTTAGTTAGTCTAAGATTGACCTAGACTTGACCATGTTGACTAGTATTGACTAATCTGACCATTATTGACTAAACCCTAGATAACTTGACTAGTTTGGCTAGAATTTTGACCAAGAGTTGACTTTAACCTAGATTAGACTTGTTAACTTTGTTGATCTTGTATGACTAGTTTAACTTCTGTGACCTAGTATGACTTAATTTGACTTAGTTTGACTGTAGTGTTGACCAAGTTTGACTTTGACCTAGATTGGCTTAGAATTCATATAGATTGCATTGTAGATTTCATTTACCTTCATTTGGACATGTCATAACTGTATTACTCTATTTTAGGACATTGTGACCCTGGTACAGACATCTGATATTATATTCTCTTTAGAGTATCAGGCGAGTACATTCTCTGATAGTTCTCTTATTTATTTGTCGATTACTGTATTTCAGTTCTAGTAGTTCTATGTGATTCTCTGTATCAACACGTATGGATATTATGGATTCATGTATCGACACATACCTTACTTGCTGGCCTCTATTACTGGAGTCATTAGTATCATTCAGGAATCATTTCTGGAATCATCATATATTGGCCAGACTCATCTCGATTCTTTTGTCGATTTTGGATTCACTTGCTGGGCGGGGGAAATATTGAGTAAGATGTAGACATACCCCAAATCCGAAATCTCCTACTGGAATCTACCGAAGCATAGCATCTCTGCCCGATCAGTGAGAGATGTGCCTAATACCTATAGCCGTTTGCATGTCGACCTCGGTATTTTAAAATACATTGTTAGATTATAGTTGGACTCACCCATGGATTCATGATCACTGTTGGACTTATCTTGTACCGGAAATTATCTGGTATCAGATTATATGGATGGACTACACTGGGATTACATTAGACTTATATCGTACTGTCTGGACTCACACATGATATTCTAGTTCAGTTAGCTTTGATTACAGTCTTCATTGCCATGATTCTTCTCTTGTTTTAGTTACCTTTCTTTTTGTATCTTACTGTTCTCTATATGCCATCATTACCTGTTATAAAACTGCCATGCTCATTAATAAAACTGTCTATAACTGCTTTATAGTTCTTTGTCATTTACTTGGGTTTTTTTAGATGAGTTGTACTCGTTCCCGTCTGATTGGACCTGTTGAAAATATTACAGATGAATCCTGAGGACACATGCCCTGCTTACCATGGACCGGCGAGGGATTAGCTACCTTTGGTCCCGACTCTCAGGAGTGATCAGGAGATTAGCTAGTAGACTACTTTAGCTTTCATGTTTGGCTTGTTGTATTAAAGTTAAGATATGAGTCTGTATTAAATTGGTTTGAGATATTGGTGTTATTTAGTAGTTAGTTGTTGTGTCTTTAATTCCTTAGTATAACTTTGTGTTATCTTTTCGTGTTAGACTGTGTTTGAGTAGATCATACCTTTTACTTGTCCTCCATTCGGAGCTGATATCTGGACAGGTACTTTTTATATTCACTGCATGAGATTAGTTAGCAACCTAGGACAGCTTACTACCGACCGACACTGCGGCGTAGGCTGGGCGTACCCACTTCTCGTGCCTCTATACAGGGTGCGGGTCGTGACAGGACAGGCACGGAAATAGCACTGTCACAATCTCATTACATTGAGGAAAATGCTCACTCGATACGGGTATCAAGATCCCTGTAATGTTGATACCGTACCGGAGTGATCAGAAGCTGGAGCCAAATTCGAGAGAGAAAGCGTCAAGCAGTGGGAGTAGCCAGCGTCATCGGAAGATTGATGTACGCTACTACTGCCACAAGGCTGACATAGCTTTTGCAGTGGAATGCTGAGTCGGTTCACTAGCAACCAGGCGTTGAACACTGGAACGCTGTGAAGCGTTGTTATGAGATATCTAAAAAAGACTCAGACATTTGCACTATATACGCAGGAGATCCGTCAGTAGTGGAAGGCAGTGTCAGTGATGCTAGCTGGTGTTCAGAGGTGGAGAGCGAGTATTCTACAGGTGGATTCATATTCGCTTGGGCGGAGCTGCTATATCGTGGAAATCGAAGAAGCAGACAAGTTATCTCGCTCCTCCATGGAATCTGAATTC